>JAULBU010012146.1:0-23078 GCA_032358235.1 Odonthalia washingtoniensis | reverse complement strand
GTAGTGGGAATATATATCCCTGACGGGTTATTGAGGAAGATATGATTTCTACGTAAATAATTTTTTAACTGGAGTTGACTCACAAGGTTGAGCTGATTTAAACGTACGAATCATACATTAAGCCATAAGGTGGATTTTGTGCGGGTGCGAACACGTCGCGCGGGGCTCGTTTTTGGGCTAAGAGTTCAACCCTCTTATGACCGTTACATACGTGTGCTGGCTACCCTAATTTTTGTGAAGCCTTTGAATAACTTTTCCTTTAATCGCTTATCGAGGTTTTTCTTCCTTTTTTGACTGAAAAAGCCACTTTTGCCACCCCACTGTATCGTACTCCCTTCAACCCGTCTAGGGAACAGGTTTATGTAACTCCCCTCGGAAAGACAGACTTTCTTCTCAGGAGGACGGAACATCGGGTCCGCTCCTTCTTCATCAACTCACGCCTCCGTCATACACCACATGACGTCCTCGTCTCTCGCGACCCCGCCACCGGTTCGCTAACTCATCTGCGTCATGCTCTCTTCATTACGCCTTCTTCCTTTACTCATATACATCACAATACTACCTCTCCCACCGTTCGTCCTCGCCGTTCCTTCCCCAACTCACCATCGCCGCCTTCCTACCGCATCCACTCCCACTCCCACTCGTGCACCGTTTCACTGGCGGAATTTTGCTCTGCTACCTCGTTTTTATCAACAGCGTCAGCCGTCCATCAAGTTGGCCGCAGACCCACTTTTGCGTCTTGTTCAAATGCCGTCCTCACTGAACGATCCATCCATCATGTCACACACTTCAATCTCTCAATTGGACGTCACTGAACGTGTGAAGGATAAAACTGAAAAAGCACAGAATCTTACTATTTCCTCACCATCCCCATCCAATAACACATTCACAAACACCACCAATGACACAGACTCTAAGCAACAACCTGGTATTAGTCCTCAACTTAACATTATATCCACACCTACGTCATCATTGGCCGCGCAAGCTAACGATACGTCAATCTTTTCTTCGCAAAACAATAATACAATGTTGCAATCGTCACCCGACGGCAACAACCGCACCCAGACAAATCAAACGACAGATCATTTGTCCAATGAAAACGAAGATGATTCAATGACAAAGAGGACAACAGCAGGTTCAATTCAAGGCTTCTTCGACGAGGCTCGATCACAACGTGAGCGGATCTTAAACGGCGGTATTATTGAAGTAATCGAATGGCTTTTTGTCTTCCTTCTCGTTGCGCCTGGTACTTTTCCTGCTATTGGCTGTGTCTTGTATGGGTGTACAAACCTAGCACAACGTCATTTCGGATCTGTTTTAAATACCAGTAACAATAACAGTCTTGTTAACAACAACAACATTGATAACACTAATGGTACGAATGATATGCACGGGACAGAACTGCAGCATCATCATCATCATCACCATTCACCAAGTTCATCTCACCGTTCGAGACAACAGCATTGGAATTCTCAATCAGTTGCTATGCAACGGAATTCTTTGCTGGAGAATTGGCCTTCCTTGACGGCGCGCACACGGCACTAGCCAATATCAGATGAACGAGACGATTTATTATAACACTATGTACATCATGAGATGTTGCTATTCGTTTTGTTGATAAAAATATCATGGACGAAACTGAAAAAAACATTCATATATTTGCAAAGTCGTAGCGAAAATGTCGCCTGTTGTCTTTATTTATTTATTATGACCCATGCAACTTTTAACATTTACATCATTAAAAAAATAACAAGCACACAACCGTCATCAATCGACAAAGACAACATCTACATTCTCTAGATATCACCAAAGTGCCATCGTTAGTATTATTTTATTTTCTCTTTTAAATAGATAGATACGGTACTTTCGCTACTTTTCTTTCCACCATCAATCATAATGGTCGGAATGAGAACGTCGATTCCTCCTGGGACTTTGTAATAGCCATCACAATGACCAGAACGAACGCTGCCACAAGACCCGCACCAATAATATCGACAAGCGATGTGGTAAATAGCGGTCTCTTTTGAGTATCTATACTTCTTGCACGGGGCAACAAAGTACTCAGATTATCGTTGACACCATCGCCATCGTTAGTATCTCCCTCCTCGAATTGAGGTGATGCAGGCATCTCCAATTCTCCTGCCACGTCCGAGATTTCCTTACTTAGAGATACGATTGACTCCTTCAGTTTACGTGCTGACAAAATCACATTCCCTTCATCACCGACATCCTCCATTTCGACATCCTCGTCTTCATCCCTCCGCTCAGCAACAATCTCATCCCGTTCCTTTTTCACTTCTACTTCGACATCACTATCCATCCTCCTCTTCTCCTCAACAATTACATTATTATCCTCAAGTATACCCGGTGAACCACCCCGCTGTATAGTAGATAGTGATGGGGGAGGTGTAATGGGTGAAGTGATACCTCCAATGAAACGAGATGGGGGTGGTGTACTAGGAATACCATCATCCGTTGCCGCACTCCCAGGTTCGATTTCATCCGTAGCGCTCTGTCCCGGACTCCCATTATCCTCTTTTTCATTTTCAGTATCCGTACTCGTTTTACCAGACGAGAAGAACTGTACGAGACGCGAGACTTCCGATGATGAGCGTGGAGATGTCGGTTCAAAATTTGACCGGTTTGCCATCTCATTCTTCGCTACCGTTTCTAATGCCTGTAACGCAATTTCAATCTCGTTGTTCTGTTGACTACTACGCTGTTTCAGAGGTGATTGTCCCCGACTAGAGCCCTGTTCATAGTCTCCATCGTCGGCTGGTTCGTCATCTTCAGCAGCGTCTGTCTCAGAGTCCTCATTATTTAAAGGAACTTGGTCGGTGTCTGTATCCTCGTCTAAATCATCATCGACTTCTTCATCATCCTCACTAAGCACGATGACGGATGGAGCGAATGCTTCTGCGACCCGCCTTGACACCGATGCTGGTACATTGTTCTGAGAGAAATCAAGTTTTGTCAAATCAGGCAGTCGGATCAACCGAGACGCGAAATGGATGATTGACTTCTGTGACGCTTCATTCTCAGCAATGTTAACGTTCACAAGTGGTGATAGTGAGGGTGCGCCGTCTGCCACGACAGCATCGGCAACTTTAAGCACACCCTCATCCTCAAGTTCATTGCTACTTAAATCAATAACAGCAAGCCGTGACTGTGGGGCTGCAATCAAACGCACGATTTCATCAGCACCCTTTTTTGTCAATTCGTTTCCTGATAGACGAAGCTCTGTCAACGGTGCACGAGACGTCAACAACGCATCAACAATTAAATGTAATTGCGTATCCTTCATGTTCAAATCAGATAAGACCAATCGTGTGATATGCGGTTGATTCTCCAATGCTTCTGAAAGCGCACTTGCGCATTCATCGTCGAATGAATTGTCTGAAATGTCAAGTTCCATCAACTCGGTAGCGGTAGATAGAGCGCGTGCGAGGGTAACTACAGCATGTGCTTCTGCGCCGACTGAGGATACGTGCAGACATTGGAGTAAAGGAGATTTTGACACAATCGTAGCAATGTGCAACATTCCGTCCGATTCAAGGCGATTGGCATGGACGTTCAAGCCGCGAAGCGCTGTCGTAGGAGCAGAGCCCGGGGTTGTGGTTGTGAGATACTCGCATAATAGACGTGCAGCATCCGCCGATAATCCGGTATCTTCTAAATTGACAACTTGCAAAGCAGGCTGCGCCTGCAGTAAGGGAGAGCAGTGGGCCATACCCATTGTTCCAATAGCGTTATGTGATAAATTGACAGCAACAAGCCGCTTGTAGGTACCGATTGAAGAAGCGATAGAAGATAGAGATCGCAACGCTTCCTCTGCAGGTAAACTGGCTAGAATATCAGACAGAATAATGGTGTGGAGACATTGCTTGCGCGCCAGGGTAAGCAACAAAGGACCTGCGACATTGGCGGCAGCATCACCGAATGAACAACCGGATAAAACGATGGTGCGATATGGGTTGGTAGACAGCGGTTTGAGAAGCAGTGAGGCAAGCTTACGAGTTAAAACCTGTCTTGTGGAGTGATTGAGATTGAAGACTGGGGCGGGGGCGCGGAAGGAGGCAGATGGTGGCGGCTGAGTCATGGCGGCGGGCAACAGGAGACTGGAGCGCCGCGAGGGGGAGATCGCTGAAGAGTCCGTTGTAGGTGGGATGTTTGGGAATGCTCAGGGTCGAGCGTGATGTTGTTATGAGCCAGACGGAGTGCGTTCACGCAAGTTTCAAGTTGTCTCAAATAAATTATCTCAAAAAAAGAGAAGACAGGACAGGAGCACGTTTTCAATGGGGAAACACTTTCCGGAACAGACTTGAAAGCTTGGGGAGAAAAGCAACAAATCTGAAAACTTTACAGTGCATATAAAAATAATTTCAAATGTTTCGTAACGTTCGTTTTACGATGCCAAACTGCGCAAACTTTCCGAACTTTTGCGCCGCTTCTTCCGTCTCACTTTATAAAACCACACTCCACCGCTGCGATAACTTTCCTTCATCCCATCCAGCGCAAACGTGTTACAACAAACAAGACAACCGTCGTCACACTCCCTCCCAACTTTAACTTCAACCCGTTTCATCATGTCTGGCACGCCAAACACAACTACCGCATCGGCCTTGCCAATGTCCGACCTCCATAAATCCCCCCACACAAACTTCGCCTGACTTGGTGACAACCCCGCCCGCCATGCCCGCCACCTGGACAATGCCACCAGCCATACATTCAGTTCGAATCCCTTTGCCGAATAACCGGCACGTGCTGCGTCTAGCACTACCTCACCAGACCCGGATCCAAGGTCCATCAGAACCATATCGGCGCCCCGTCTGTTTCGATCGTAGTGCTCTCGAATCGCCTTTGAAATCGCTTTCCGTGCTGCAACTGACGAGCTGACGTATGGTGCGCCCGTGAACCGCCTCAGAAATGGCGCAGTACCGATCGCAACTAGCGCAATTGACGTTGTTGCCGCGGCCAGACCTACTTTTCCTGCAAATTTCCATTTCACCTCAGACTCTGCCTCCTGTCGTTCTTCTTCATTCATTGTTTGTTTAGCTCGGAGCATTTTTGAGTTGGGGGGGGTATCTCCTCAGGCGGTCTAGTAATACCAATAGTAATGTATAGTAATAGTGTAATCGTAATAAGCGGCGAATCTGATTTGTTTAGCCACGTGTAATTATTTTTTCCCTTTTCCTCTCTTCGGTTTTCTACCCTTTCGCGGTCGGTCCGTTCCTCTTTGAACTTTTGAATCTCGAAATTCGGAATGTTCCAACCAACTAATCAAACACCACAAATAGCAGTCCGTCCACTAACTCCCTCCTTGTACGATGTCTGACTCACAGCTGAAAACAGTCGTCATAGTCTCCGCAGCACGCACGCCCATCGGCTCATTCGGAGGCTCTCTTTCTCAAGTCCCAGCCACGAAACTGGGCTCAATAGCCATCTCAGGTGTGTTTCATAATCCACACGCCTCTTTTCCAGAAACATCATGATTACGCATCTTGCATAACCTTGCACAGAAAGACATCAGCTTCTCATCATATAATTCTATGTTCTCTTGTTCGAAAATCTAAAGGCGCGTTGAAACGAGCGGGCATTCCAGCCTCCACCGTTGACGCATGTTACATGGGCAATGCCCTGTCTGCAGGCATCGGCCAAGCACCTGCTCGTCAAGCCGCGCTAAGCGCCGGTCTGCTCACAAGCTGCCCATGCACGACAGTGAACAAGGTGTGTGCCTCTGGATTGAAGGCAGTAACGTTAGCGGCGAATGATATTGCACTAGGACATGCGGACGTCGTCGTTGCCGGTGGCATGGAAAACATGTCACAGGTACCACATTATGTTCAAGGTGCCCGTTTCGGTGATTTACGAATGGGTAGCGGGGCACTTATTGATGGAGCAGTACATGACGGATTGTTTGACCCACATAATGGTCAACACATGGGTATGTGTGCTGAGGCGTGTGCGAGTGAGCATAGTATCACAAGAGCTGCTCAAGACGCATATGCGAAGGAAAGTTACACACGATCTATTGGTGCTTGGGAACGAGGATGGTTCGACAATGAGATCGAACCAGTGCCACTGCCTTCAAAGAAGAAAAGAGGAGTACAACCTGCCCAAACGAGCAAGCCTAAGAGTGATGGCGATGTTAATGTTGATTTCGTTAGCAGAGATGAAGAATGCTTTCGACGTTCGGTGGATGGATTACCTTATATGCGCCCCGCATTTGCGAAGGATGAAACAGGGACTGTGACAAGTGGAAACGCGTCTGGATTGAACGACGGTGCAGCAGCACTAATTCTCATGAGCGAGGGCAAAGCAAATGAACTGGGTGTGCGACCCATTGCACGCGTAGTATCATTCGCAGACGCTGCAGCAGAGCCTATGAAATTCACGACGGCGCCGTCGATTGCGATACCCAAAGCTTTAAGTCGAGCGGGCTTGACGGTTGACGATATCGATGTATTCGAAATTAACGAGGCGTTTTCAGTTGTTGCCGAGGCAAATATGAAGATACTTCGTTTGCCGAGGGAACATGTTAATGAATGGGGTGGCGCTGTCGGCATGGGTCATCCCATCGGATGTAGTGGAGCTCGCATTCTTGTCACCTTGCTTAGTGTGATGGAGAAAAGAAACTACAGACTAGGTGTCGCAGCTATTTGCAACGGTGGTGGTGGCGCTACGGGGCTTGTTGTCGAACGAGCGTTTTTGCCAAGTTCTCACCTGTGATTTGTTGTCAATGTATAAAAGGGGAGGGCATTTCAAAAACAATGACAGATCTTTTGTTAGGCGAAATGTATCCCACCCAGAATAACATGTCTTGCAAAAGTACTCAGGTGACCGCTGCGCTAGTGAATGTACACATTTTTTTGATGGAAGACTTTTGAGTCGAAAGCACTTGCAATTAAAGACGGATCACTCTTGGAAACAAACATAAATAGAATGTTTATCTAATTGACAAGATGTGTGTAGGTTTAATTTGCGACTCACAGCCTGCTGCATTAAAACCCGCAGTTTCTTTGATCCGAACGACAAAAGGATTTTTCGTGTTTAATTCTGTGCTTCTTTACAGTCCATTATTTCAAATGTTGCTCCCAAGAAATTTATGGATTGCCCCCTCTCGGCCGTTGAAAGTATAAGTATACAGTGTACATATTCAGATCAAGCTCTTAAGTAACTCCTCTATTTTGTTGAGTCCATACAAATCGTTTCGTTCTTCAGAGATAGTCGCCTTTTTATCGGTGTATCCGTCCATTGCCGGATCAACAGCTCCAACCCTTCGATTGAGTTTCTGGCCGATACGTAAAGCTGAACTGAAGTCAGTGATTATCGCCGCTCCAGTAGAATTGAACATGATATTTGCGGGGCTAATACAATTGTGAGCATATCCCACCTTATGCAAATGTATAATACCCATGAGGATTTCAAAAAGACAGCTTTGCGTATCAATGGAATCTGGGCGCTTCCGGATCACGTCCAGTAGACTTTCTTCATATTTTTTAAAGCAGAGTGAAACAACCCGATCATTCTCAACATGGCATCCCTGATATTGTCCTAAGCTCTTGTGTGGACGACGCATGACCTCCTCACAACATAATGCCTCTTGAAGAAAGCATTGGCTGATATGGTCGTCTTTTGAATCATCGCGATTGTAATCAAGAAAGTTGGGTTGTTTGATAAATGTGTCATCTGGTAGTGGGGTTGGGGCGAGCAAGGTGATCTGAGATAAAGAGAACCGAGGATAAATATGTTCTAAAGGTATTTCTTCTCCTTGAATCGTACTGAAGTCGATATCTTCCAGTTTGCGGTTCTTTCCGGCAAGTCGAGTCATCAGTAAGCTGTTTTTCTTGGCGCTTTCGCGGTAAATAACAACAGTGATTTCCTCCTGGTCTTGGTTGCCATCATCTGTCGAATTAGTGGTGCAAATGGAGCCTGAGAAAACAACTTCGATTTCAACTTTCATCTCTTTCTGTTTGGTCTGATCAATGGACCTTCATCAAAAATGTGGGTTCAACCCAAACAAGGGGATCAAGCGCATGATAACATAAAAGGATCAAAGAGATATGATTCAGATCTCTTTATACTGCATATGCACAGGCGATATGTACATGACTTGGATTCTATGACATAAATAAATCCAACATTGTTGGATTTATTTAACACGTGTAACCGAAAACATCTTGATTTTTTTAGCTGGGCCCGTTAGCACACCGCATGTTTGGAACGTTCTGAACACGTTCTGACGATTGTGTCAAAAAATTGGAAGTGGGTGCCCCTGCGTAGGTGAGAGTGTGGTGAGAGTGAGAGGAGGGACCGTTATGCAATAAAGAAAATGTTTTTACAGTGCCCTGTACAGTATTTGACTGTCAAGAGTGCTAACCGTCCATTGCGACAGTAGAACATGGACCATTTTGTACAGTCGGAGTTACGATTATCACTGTAAACCTGCTAATCTCCTCTTTCTATTGGTTCAAAGAACTCCGAAATTGGACATGGTACTGATATTGTACAAGGTGGAAGATACAACTGGTTAGAAATGTAGAAAATTTCAAAGTGCCGTAGAAGCTGAGAAAATCACAAAACAATGTTTTGGAAATTCTTTTTTGTTCAGCCGTTTTTTTTAAATCGTGATGATTTCTTACTCATCATGGATAATATAGATTTAAATGAATCGTTCGACCCAGAAAGCCATCAGGAGGCTGACCTTCAACAGAAAGATACACAAACAATGAACTACAAGAAGAGGACGAGAATAATGATTAAGAAGGGTCTCATTCATACCCTCCTACGAACCAGAATAGTTTCATAACTACAAACAATGATAACACAATTCAATCATCAGCAATCTACAATAGCCATAATGAACATTTTTGTAAATACATGGAAAGATGTCAATGTGATCCTATGTGTGGTTTCGATGGCGACAAAGATCTCGCGGATTCTTTTTTACAAATGACCGAGACAGAAAGAAATCTAAATGTCAGAGCTATGTTTTTTCCTCTGACGGCACCTTCTGGAACTGAACAGGAGCTTTCAGAATGGCGCAGTTCATATGCACAGACCAGAAATAAAATGCAAAGTCGTTCGGAACATGAAGAATATAATTCTTTAACCTTTGTTCTAAGGGGTAAAAGAATTTGCTTTTTGTTTTTTGAGATTAAAACAGTGATAAAGTTTGAACTAGTGCTCCGTTTTAAAAACATATTAGTGCGTTAAATAGATCATAACATTATCTACATTAAATGTTTTTTCATAAAAATACTCCAACAAATCATTTTGGCTGTATCTCAAAAAATGTAATTGTGCCATGTTCTACTTTCACAATGGACGGATACATGTTTCATGTCATGAGAAGCTCATGACATGCCTCATACGGTACACACATTGTGTACCGTAGATCTTAAACGTACCGAGAGCCTTCGACCGACACTTACTCGATGAGTAATGCTGCTACGTTAACGGAGCTCCTCAAAAAAACAACTTTGAATATCTCACCTTCTGCTTTAACGTAAATATCTGGGTCATGTATTGTAGGTTTCATACCAAACTCATCCTCTACATGGAATACAATTGTAATTACCCAGTTATCTCCATCGTCACATATGGTATATAAAGGACCTATTCGATCCATAATATCTTCATCCGTTATACAAAATATACCCAACTATTCTTACTTCAACAGAATATATATTTGACGGGTTAGATTATCCTCTCTTTGTAGATATACTTGGTTGACATCAGGGGAGAATATAAGATAAAATTTCACAGCTACAACTGATAAGATAATTAGTGCGGAGGATACAACAAGTGTCAAAGAATCATGCACCATGTAGGGATTATCCTTAGCTCGATGTACTTGGGAAATGAAACGGGCCTGTGCCTATTCATCAGGTGTACCTACATGTTTTAATACTAGAACGAATCCACCATCGAAGAAATTTGCATCTTCGGAAACTTTAGACTTGGGGACGACCTTAAAACATTTCTTTTTTTAAAACCTTGTATCTGAGATACATCTGGCCTTTTGAAAACCACGGATTTTGCACGGGAGTCACCAAGACAAACACATTCCGTCAAATCAATGCCGACTTACGCGGTATGTATTTCTTTTTGGTTTTGATCACTAAAACCAAAATGTTCAGCTTCGAGGGAATCGCTTATTATTTTATTGATCTCATAATCATCGTGAATATTTTCTTGAGGTAGCACTGCTGTTTTCAGTTCATTCCAGAATTTTAACTCCTTATCTCGCTCAATGAGTGCATCCGATGATGGGTTTCCTTCATTTGAAGGGCATTGGATCCCATACCAAGCTCAAATGGCATGATGAACTGTTCTAAGTAATGATTAACCTCAACGTATGGCTTCAATTTTTCTATGGACGCTCGTATGAAACGATCACCAGTATCCAAAGTAAACATTTTCCTATCGATGTTTGTAATCGCATAAGGCCCAATACCTCGTCACCAATTTAAAATTAACTATCGGAAATAGATAGAACATTACTTCTTGAATCCGTACCTTGTTTGGTATGGTGAGATATTATGGACATTTCCTTTATTGAATCGTGCATTGCCTTGATACGGATTGTGTTCTTAGGTACCTCCTTTGGGTTGATTGGGATGCGTGGGACAATCCTAAATAACAAATGAGTGAGAAATAGTCCGGAAGGCCCTGCAGTATCGTTTTACGCTTTCCCTGTAAGCTGAAGTGCGTATCCGTTTGCAATCAATTAATTATTTGCATTGACTTTTTGGTATGTACAACGCTAGAAGGCATGATAATGCTACTCAACACCAAGGGCATTATGAATTTCAACTCCAGATGACCATTATCTGATACCGATCGGTTGTAGGAGGTTTTTTCATTCTCATGACTTGAAATAAGGTCCCTGGTTCGCTGCGATCCCGTCAGGATATTCAACATAAGGAGTAACCCACATCCGTACAAATGATTTCCAAACGATCTCTGTACTCTAACCATGAGGAAAGCAAGCTGCGATAAATTTCGTATCCTTATAGACGATGTGGAATACTGGTTTCCTTTCTAAGTACATGAGATCAACTCATAAAATGCGATTGAACGTACAATCATCACTGGGCATGGCTACAAGAAAGCGATGGGGCGTGTCTCCTGCACGTTGGAAAATATCACATGTCGACGATATATTTTTCAAGTCAGCCATGACATATGGTGATACTACTTCCGGGTTAGCTTTCTTAATAACGGCATACATGTTTTCAGGACTCGGTAGAAATGGCGATGGGTTTTTCTGAACTCAGCTGCAGTGTAGAATATGTTCAACGTCCAAGTTATGTATACGTGACCATTTTTCTCGAAAGCGGAAGCGCCCATTTTCCTGATTTTGGTCTGACCTTATGATCTCCAAAGTCGAGAATTAGGTAACAGCCTGTCATGGCATCTAGTCCCATTAATAGGGGAACATCAAGGTCCACAACGTCTGCCTCAAAAGTCAAGAAGAAAATTTCGGTAATAATTATTCGGATATTGATAACACCCACGCCTTTGTATTGTGGAGATCCAAACGTGAATGTGGGTAACTTGCCATTTTTGACTTTAGAGATCCTCATTCACCAAAATAGCGTATGATTTAGCTTTACACAGGACTATCACGATCTTCTGAGAACTGGGAATCAACACAGGTACCCTCGAACTCTTCAGAGGGCGGAGCACACCAATTATACTCTAGAAAAAATTCCAATCCTTTCGTCACTTTATGATTCAATTTCATTTCCACCCCTATTGAGGTTTCCACTCGTAGCTGATTGTGATGTTTCCGCTCATTGCTGACTGGAATATTTGAAGGTCATCTTCGGCTAGTTCATCAGAACTGTCGCCATCTTCTTTCCGTTTATCCAACTGTCTGGAAAGATCAGCAAGTACCATGTGCATAGCATGTTTTATTGCATCCTTTTTCGATAGTACTCAAGTATCCGTTCTGATGCTTTTGCAGCGTTAATAGGCTTGTTGAATTGAACCATTGTGTGGTTAAGATTGTTACAGTTGAAGCACCCTGAGATAACCAGCGGATTCATCTTATTCTTCGAACCTTTTTGTGTGTTTTCTCTATTGTTCACATATTTTGGATTCAGACTATACCTACCTTGCCCAGAATAGCGTATATGCATCTCGTTGGTGTCGGACGACGATCGGCTATTATGCTGCATTATCTCCAGCAATAGAGACTTTTTCTCCTTATAGAGCTTCAAAGCGGCTTCAAGTTCACCATATAGCATCTGGACTCTAAGTTGTGCGTAGCAACCTTACTCAATGGTCCTTGTGACCAACTGTATCCAACAGTCGCATTACTTGGGAACTCAATTTTGTGGCCATCTCCACGGTGAGAGGCAGTAACCTGTCTGGGGAGCTTGTTCACCAGTTTTTACACTTTAGCAAGTGCCACGGACTTTCCTCTCCCATTTTTACGAATTCAGATACACGTAGCCAGTTAAGATAATTCTTCACTCGGGTCTGACGCACAGGAGAATTATACTCCTGGTTTACTATCTACACGGATTGTTGGGACGTTTGAGCGTAGCTGGAAACCCGTTCCCGATAGAATAATTTCGAATCCTTTGACAGTAGATTATGAAAGAACTGAAGTTTTTGCTGAGGGATCAAGTTGTAATTAACAGAAACTTGCTGGTATTAATCAATGACTCCGCCCAGCATTCGCCTAGTTCACCCGAAAACTTTTTATTTGAATCATTCAATCTCATGCCGGTGTCATGAGCGAGTCGTCTTGCATTATTTTGAAACGAGTTATTGGAGTTGTTTCAAGATCAAGAATCTGTTGCTTGTGATTGTGCATCATGACCTTGCAGATATTGTGTAATTCGGAGGGATGCCGGTATGATTAGTTGTGCTGTTTCCACTTCAGAATCTTGGTCTTTCGGCTCATCATACAGACCGTGTGCGAGAGTCATCATGACTCTTAGAGATGAATGCTGCTCAAGAACAGCCCCTTTCTTGTTTAAAAAGTTTCTTAATTCTACCCAAACTGAAGGCAAATCACATATCTCTTTAGCAAAGATGCTATCTGGAGGAAACAGCTGAGCTACCACTTCCAGAAGATTTATTCCAGATATCTCGGGGTCAATAGATCGAATAGAAATTATAAACCCCTGTTGGGTGCTAGTCAATGCTGCCAATGTCTCGTTCGTGACGTGTTTCATGAAGACAGGGACATAATCACTACTCTGTTCTCCTGTAACATCTTTTTCGCTCATCTTAGTAGTGGCTTCTTTGTCCTCCTTTTTTGACCATATCCAGGGAGTCTTCTCACTCTAAATAGCCTGTTTTCAGCTATGTTTCTTATTATAGTCCCGTATATTACGCTTAATATCTCCTGTAGAAGTTCTTATCCAATTTTGTTATGGTACTTTACCAGCTACGCTTCCGGAAAAATCTGCGATGACACAGTACATCTAGTTAATCCCCCTGTTGAAACCACTAGAACAATAAATGAATCTCCAACCCCTCACAGCCTACACCTGGTTTTCCCAAGATTATGGTTCAGAAAAGTCAGAGAGTGACGCACGGTACAGGCGAACCTAAACAGCCGCGAGTCAAGAAAGACTAGTCGGGGAGTATTCGACCTTGGTAGTCTTGTCCCCGAACCATTGTTACAGTTTCCACTCGGCTCCCTTACGGTTCCAATAATCTAATTGAAGTTAAACGTGTGATCTAGAGTGTATTTTGTTTGGGTTCTCGTGTTGCAGTGGTTTGGGTTTTGTTTCGATTTCGTAACTTTATTCTTCTGTTGATAGGTGTGTGTGTAACAGTCTTTTAGCAGCAGAAGAAAAAGCAACGGAGGAACTTGCAAAGTAGGCAGCAAATATGTATTGAAAGAGCATAGAAATAGACTAATTACTGCGGATATACTGTACCGTGGATCTTAAACGAGTCGAGAGCCTTCGACCGACTCTTACTCGGCGGGTACGCTACTCCGTCGACGGAGCTTTGCAACAAAACGAGGAGCAAAAACACGCTAAAAGTCTGACCTCCTTTCGATAACCAAAGCCGACGAGAAGGAGACCAGTAGTTTCAACCAACAATGAAAACAAATTGTACCGTCATTAAAATTTTCTTCCACTAATTCAGTAAGCAGAAATTCAACTAAAAAATAAGTATGCGTAAACTTTTGATTAATAATCAAGCAAATTAACCACGGAGCACCTAGTGTCTGTCCTGATATCTCCAGTATCTTCAGATGTCTGCAGTATCTTCAAAAATGTACGTGAAATAGCTACAGAGCACACAGTGAACTGTACGGATGTACAGTGAATACTATATATATTTATATATACAGGTCACTATGTACATGTTTACAGCGAAAAACAGAGTGCATTTGAGATGGGAAAGTGACCATTGGAATGTTACTTCTGGGGAAACGGTATAACTCAGAAGTAGCTATAAAAGGATTTAAAACGTTGGATAAATTAATAGAACGTTTTCGAGCGTTAAAAAGGTGATTTTAAATTACGTTTTTCCCCGAACCAGGCACCCACTTTTTACAATTTTCAGCTGTATATCTAGACCTTGTTGTATTTTCATTCTGAGAACGGCGTTATGCTCAGCACGATTTCCTTATTCTACATGCCAAAAGTTAGGGAAATAGACAGTCTGTTACGGACGCTAGACTGTTTACAGAATTTTAAACATTTGAAAATCGTCTTTTTGTGATAAGAAATTTTGACCAAAAGGGTTCAACCGTTACACATTTCACAGTAAAAACCATTTCGAAAGCCTTGGAAACTTGTAAGTTTCTACACGTTTAAAAAGGAGCTGTCCAGAATCCGGCTTGACATTATTTTAAAGTTCCTAAATTTTGCACAACCGAAATGACGGTTACATTTACTTTGTGCCAGGGTCGTTGTTCCCGCACTGTACAGTGAATATTTGAAAGAAAGGGGGTTTCATTAATACATTGCAAAATTGACATGATGATGTTTCATGATGTTTCTTTTTACATTGGAAGCTACAATGAGCAGCATGTGTTGTACACAATAAAATCAAGAACTTTTGGAATTGAGGTGCACCTCCGACGACGGGAAACAATGAGAATTGTGCGGAAATCAACGATCGCGATAGTTTTACAAAAAGAAGATACATCATTTTGCGATGATTATTGTCAGAAACTAAACTGTATGACCGGAAGATGAATTCTGTATCAATGGACTGAAACACACAGAGAAAAGAATTACCGGGACTGGATCAGGAGGAGCATTAAATCAGCAACTTGATAAAGGAATAATAAAGTGGGTTTCATTTGGGGGGTTTCACAAGGAAGTTACAATGTACTGATGAATAAATGGATAAGGATAATAGGAATGTATGAGATATGGGTTGTGTCTGTAAATATTATAATAGTGGTGGGACCGGGAGGGGAAATGGTTTACCGAAACTGGAACTTCATAAAATTCATAGTCAACGCTGTGGAAGTGATGGTAAGTTTTTGAAAAGTTTAGCACAATCGCAAATCTGTTTCTTTTACGAAATTTAATTATGAAATGATTTGTTAAATATATCTAATGGCGGGTACTGCAATTTTGCTTTTATTCAACAGGTTCGTCCCATATTTACTGATACCGATGTATTACGGGATCTTTTGATAAGAACTGAATTATCATCTTCGAAACTGTCTTATGTGACAAAAGTAAGTCATACATCTCAATACTTCGGTAATATGGGAATGGAAAGTCGAATGAAAATTATGCGTTTCTCATGTGCACACCTGTACTCTCTAAATTGATGTTTAAATGTGATTCAGACGGACTTTTCAAAAGTTATATAGATGATATCAAGTCAGAATCGTTCAATAAAAATGTTTCAATTGCTATTGGGAAGGCATCCAGAGGTTCTATTGAAAGAAAAATTTTGACAGCATGTATGCCATCTCAGTTGACAAATGGCAGGACGAAAAAGTTGTTCTGTAGCATTCACGGAGAACGAGAAACAGGTGGGGAGAAATTAATTATTCCAAAATAATAAATGGATGGATGAATGGGAAAACACGAAGGACGGCATGGGCCAGGAATTGAACTCTGACATGGAAATTGAATTCAATTTTCGGAAAGGAGAAACGGTTTATTTAGGCAATGGATGTCACAAGGTAGGAGAGACTGGATTCTACTATGGAAAAAAGGATATTTACCTACTAGAAGGAAAATTTTTGCTGTTGGTACAGATGATGACATAAAAGAATTGCTTAAATTCATTTTGAATAGGGAGAATATAAAATTATTATCGTGAGGTGTTAAACGGGTGCGGTGTGAGGGGGTTTGGAAAAACTTTCCGAGAAAGGCCACAATTGAACAATTGTGGAGGAAGTAGATGTCATACGATAATGATGAGACAGTCACTAGAAAATACAGTAAAAGCATTTTTACAAAATGGTTAAAATGTTTACGAAAGGACAAGTTTCAAGGAAAAAGTCTGTTGAATACGTTACATCTACATTGGATTTTGATAATTTGTGTAATATGGAACGTATTTTCGACTCTGAGGTTAGTGATTCACGTACGAAAATCATTTTGTTGGAGCAGTTGGATGCCATTTCTGAATTCTTGAAAGTTAAGTTCATTTTGCACATTGATAATGATGATGATTGTGTTCATGACACTGAATATGGATTACTCGATAGGAATTTAAGAAGTTTGGAACAATTAATAGATCGGAAAGTAAGTAAATGTATGCAGTGTTTGAAACCTTTTCAGGTATTAGAAAATATAAAAAGTGATGTGAATAAAATTGACAGATGGTACCGATGACGGGTAGCATACAGGGCAGTGGATCGGGTAAACTGAAAGAGGAATATGGTGTTTTTTCGGACAGAAAAAGTATTAAAAGCTCTTGAATTTCACTCTTACATTATTATGTTGTGTACAGTGTCGGGATTTGTAGCCAATGACAGAAAATGATCTGTACTGTACGACTACTGTGCAGTGGTGGAATGTTGGAATGATTATCGACTATGTTGGAAAGTAGAAATTGATGTAGTGGAATGTATGTATTGTAGGAGGAGTGATTTCACTGTGGGAGTGGGATACAAATAAGGAAATGTTGCATGTACAGTTAAAAGCTGCGGGAAAAATCCACGTGTAGCTCTGTGATTGTAAAACTTCTCTGACATGGGAATGTCAGTCGGAAACAAAATAATACTCCGACGTTGGCTAACATTCCCATGTCATATGAACTCACCGTATGTTGTAGTGTTTGTGTAGGTAGGGTATGCAAACAGAAAAATACGTATAGGACCGTGGGTGTCAGGAGAAGCGTGTTGTATGTTCATTGGACGAAGAGAGAGACGGTATACACGTTTCGAATCCAGGTGGAATAAATACCGGCATTGTTTATTTTCATTCTCGAAACAGACGACTGCGGTGGCCGTCATCCCAAGTTTTTGCCATGGGAAAAAGTGTCGACAAGAGTGAGATGTCGCAGAGTCTTAGAAATGAATGGTTCCAAAACGATAACTCGGAGAGGGAAGCGAACGGGGCTGCAGAAAAAAAGTTTTGAGTGAGGCAATTGGGCTTCACCAACGACAACACCAAATACAGAAAAGGCAGGAAAATGTACTGCAAAAAATACTTTGTGAAATGCAATGTAATGCGGATAATGTCGACCTGAATTGGACGACGATGTCGATTATTGCAATTGGGAAGGTACGGCTGCACAGAGGACAGGGGTGACATTCATTTTGTGTCAGGAATTGTCATCTGAGTCAACATTCGTGGACATGTTCAACATTTCTAAAGGATTGTACAAGAACATCAAATTTGATCTTGTGTCCTATCGTACGGAGGTGTGGGCAAATACTGTTAGGTCTTCCCGGAGAATAGCTGTACCGATAGAAACAAAAATTTTGATTGTTCTCTCCTCTTTCAGAATGGGAAAGTACGAAATAATGAGGAACGGGAGGTACCTACTTCCGACAATTGAAGTTCTACAACTAGTTGCGAATTTCGTGAATTCGTTAGTAATCGATATGGAATGGCCTTCTTCAATAGGAGGCCATCAACAATAGAGCAGAAAAAAATTGAGCGACAATTTAATGAAAACTGTTTTCCTGGCTGTGCGGATTTTCTGGAAAGTGATATAATAAGATCCGGGAACATGTATGACAGAGATGATATGGATTTGACTGAAGTTATCTGTGATGCGGATGACAGGTATGCTGTAGAAGTGTGGGTAGACGTGGACAATTTTTGCTGGGCATGATCAAGAATTGACATAACTACATCTGGGAAAGGAAACGCTCTGAGTCGTTCTCCTGTTTTGAAATATGTATTTAGTAGAAAAGTTGACTTAAATAATAAAACAGGGTACGCGATGATGCCAGCCTGTAGAAAACGTCATTTACTCTACTTATGCGTGGATGGACAGTATCCCCAATGGCCTACGTTTATAGAGTATAGGCGTGCGTATGAAACAGTAGAGCATAGATGTTATGAAATGTAGTTTCATCCATCCGGAATAATGTTGATATGTTCTTCAACACGTTGAGGAGGCGTTTAAAATTCTGGGTACTACAAATCTATACAGTAATGGGAGTGGCAGTGAAAATGTAGAGAAAGATGTGGTTGTACTGCACAATCTGATGGTCCGTATCCACTACATGAAAGGAAGCGGTGGATCGTCATCTGCAACTACTGTCGAAGATGTATTTAGGAAAGGGGGAATTGGAATAAAAGATAGACGAGTAGGAATGCAGGAAAGGAAAGGAAAGGAGGTGATGATGGAAACAACATGGTAAAGGCTGGTGGACACAGTACTACTGATGAAGTGGAAAACGGGTGTTTAATTGATGAGTATGAACGGCAGAATCTCGAAAGTGATTTGAAGAATCACATTTATGAGAAGTAGTGTGAAGTAGGAAGTGTTAATGTAACAATGTAATATGAAATGGCATGTGTCGATGTTATGTTAATGTTTCGGTTTGGGAAACTATACTTTATTGAATTATGTGCAATGAGCAGTTTTACTGGGGAGAAAGCAGTACAAATGTTTTGTATGTACGTAATTTATAGTTTTGCAAACATTTCATTTCATGGAATGTGAAACGGCGATTTTTTTGAAGTATGTGTGCGGACGATGTTGTATTGGTGATTAAGGTGTCACATTGTGTTTGTGATGCGGGATATGGACAAATGCAGATAAATGCATGTTTGTAATTTAAATGTTACACACATTTTTAATTACAGAATTGCGTGAATTCAATTAACACGTGTCTATAAAACTTGGAAAAATTTCCTTCTTTCAATCCCCGTGTCATGAGATGGCACTTGCACGACGGCGGTTTTTTTCAATAACATCAAATTGCACTGCATGATGGCGGTTCTTTCAGCAACATCAAATCTCACCGCAGCAGTTGTCTTCGTCCCTGCAATACATTTGAGAAATAGATTACAGAGCGGAGAGGGTGATCCGTTCTGCCATGAAAAGGAGGAAGCGATGTACAGAACAAATCAAATTTCTATTAATGAAAATCCAACAGTTGCAGTCGACTCTACTTGCAGTGCATGAGGGTGCGGATGAGAATAAAATGAAGGTGTTGGCATTGCCGACAAATAGCGTCTACGGGATGGATCGAGGTTCTAGAACCTTTCTACGTGGGGTAGCTACGTGGATAAAGGCATATGTGGATAAAAATACTATATTCCCAGACTGCATATTTGAAAGAAGATTTTCCATTCGCATGGCGCTGTACTTTCGTATAAACGAGGATCTACTTGGGCAAAGACATGAGTTCTGGAGGCAGAGGGTGAATGAAATAGGATTTAGATGCATCCCAACTGACTTGAAGTTATTGTCATGTCTACGTATTTTCAGTACTGGCACGTCTACAGACAATTTGGACGATGCTGTGTTTATATCTGAAGAAACTGTTAGGATGTGTTTTAGACAATTCTGTGTTGATGTTATGGAAGTGTATGGAGGACGATTTTATAACAGATTTTCGACTACATACTAACTACAATCTATTGAGGAGAAGTATTCTGAGATCGGGTTTCTGGGGTGTATAGGAGCGGTGGCCTGCATGCATTATTCCTGGAAAAACTGTCCAGGAATTGAAATAGTACAATATCAGAACAGCCGTGTCTCGAAGATGGCGGCTGTTAAGTGCGAAGGGTTATGCGACCATGATTTATTCTGTTCATCGTGATTCTCGGGGAGGCCAGGAACAAATAACGATTTAATGTGTTGGCCAGATCACCATTTTTTAATGAAATACTTTCTGAAGAATTCTGTATCGCTGTCAGTGAGGGTTATACTATTGCCAATGACGAACCACCTCATAATCTACTATACTTCCTCGAGGACGGGATATATCCACGTTGGCCGATATTCGCCCTTCCCATGGCTAATTATACAGTGAGTGTCGAAAATAATTATTCGTTCCGACAGGAATCAGTGAGAAAGGATGTCGAACGGTTGTTTGGCATAATACCATCACGGTTAGAGATAATTCACAGTGAAAATAGACTGCAGGAGATACATGAAACAATCAGGATTTCTAATACATGCGTTACGTTGCATAAAATTTTAGTTCTTATTCGACAGTTTGATGTATCTAATTTGGATGTTACAAGTTGTTGTGACATTGATGCGATGTTGATGAAGGAAGAGGAACGAATGATACAATCAGCCAAAGAAAGACGAATAATTATTCAGCGTAACGCGGATCAATCCTTGATACAAGTAGAAGAAGAGGCAAAAAGGTACATGTTACGTGATTTGCATTTTACTGACCACGATGAGCACTTTCGCCTTCAAAATGATCTCGTGAAATAAAATGATAGTCTCAATGAATGGTACTGACACTTATTCAGTCATTCTTTTCAATTGCAGCTGCATCTTTAGTTTTAATTCCTCAAAAAGTAATAAAAACAATCAAATGACTGGATTAGAAAGTGCAGAAATTGAACATCCTACTTCAATGACTCAATTTCATTATGATAACTGTACCGTAGCTTGTACTGGAAATATTTCTCTGAACAGACCCAACTCCTCCACTAGGTGTACCAGTCCCACTGAATGTCTGCACAAATTGAGCTGGAAGAGACGTTGCATCAGTTCTGAGTAAACCCAAATGCAAAACTTGATACGTTTTACATATTGTGCAATGTTCTGAAACAGCCCATTTACCAATCGAAACTTGAACCGCTGATGACTTTGCACGACACACCATTCTGGTTCTCCGGTCAATGGCATTGCGCCTTTGGAAGCCCACTGAAAAGACGCCATGATATAATCGTTGACAAGCATGGAATTATTATGCGTTGCCAACAACATTCGATGTTGTGTCATCCGTAATCATTAACAAGACGACGACTCGTCGTCTTGTTAATGATGACGGATGACAACGTCAGTAAGATTTGATTTCAAAAAGGGCCAAAAAACTCAATACGCGTTGGACACCATAATCGCAGCGAGACAGTCGAGGAATGCTATTCATCATCAAAACTTGCACCTTCACTTAATTTTCCATTCTCTTTAACAACCGGTTGTATGCATCGGGACCTTTCGGTAAGAATTGTAAACAGAGGTATAAACGTTCAGCCTTACCTGCACTTCACTGTTTTTTACTTACGTCTTGTAGTATTCTGTTTGTTTCTCCCATAGCACTTTTTATGGCATCAATCGATTTCGAGTTTGTACTACCTGCAGTCTTTTTCCTCTCCCTCCGTTTAATTGACTTAATACCGCTTTGTCTCCGCTCACGCCCTTCTCCGACACCCACCACCCCAACAATGTCCACATTCCTGAAATTATGGCGAACTGTATCCAAACATTCAGATCGTGGTGTCCCATATCCGCTGTGATGAGAGTCGTTGCGAACAGGCCCAGTCGTACTATTCGGACTCTCAAGTCCGTCCAAGGTATACTGCCTTGCCTCAAGAGACACGAACTGTTCGCAGTTCTTGACATCAGAGTTTCCATATCTGTCTGCAGCATTTGATGATGGTAGAGTCACTATTGAATCTGTTTCCACAATTTTAACACTTTTCATGTTCTCTACAATAGAATTGTATGTTTCCTTCCGCTAAATAGTCACCGCGCCATTTTCATCCACATCTCCAAATTTTGGAATGGTGGACAGATATTCTGCAACTACCACGTATTTGAAGGATATTCAAATACCTGGATTCGTATCTCTGTCACGTCTTCTACGACTCTGGTAAATGGCATGTGTCAGTTTGTGTAATGATTTCTGTTGGCCGTGGTAGAATGTCAACACTAATCCATGTACTTCGGCTGCCAACACGGAGCACATCACCCCCTTGCAGCTAATTATTTCATAATGGATGGTTTGCATCATCCGTCGCTAATTACCACTATTGAAATGTAATCAATATAAGGAGGGAAAAAGTTAAGTCCAGCATATTTGGTTTCGAGAATCCGGTGTATATTTTTACTCAGTAACTTCATCTAGTTTATGGTCATTAGATCCTTCTCTGATGCCAGTAGTTGGACTGTCGCACATATCATCTGTGCACCTGCACCAGGTCTGACATGATGTCAGACCGGATGCAGGCGCCTATATATTGTGCAAGGTCTCGCGTATTAATGAAGTCGGCCTGCTTTTTGGGTGGATGAGTCTGGCGATTGTATCGGTCTGAATTGATGTGATGATTCCTGTTTTAGTTTCTTTTATGTTGACTATGTTACAGATGAGATCATTTTTTCATAATACGCGATGTAGTTTGGTCCTGAATGTTGAAGACGCCCGTTCCGCGTCGAGCAAACATTGATTCCTACCGAAAGAAAAATTTTCGTCAACCTGAAGTGCTACTGTATCATCCAATAGTCCAGTCACCCTTTGTACCAATGCACATGGATCCACTTTCACGGGAGTCACTTTTAATTGGTTAAGTTGGTACTATAGGTAAGTGATATGCCATTTTAAACTGCTTTCTGGTATCAAAAAGAAGAGCTTCTTCACATGTAATACCATATCCTGCGTTAAAGAAGAAAGTATATACTCCACCCCCATCAAGATCCTTTAAAGATGGGAGCCACGTTACACCGTCTGATGAGTATATTACATTGAT
>JAULBU010012145.1:0-45202 GCA_032358235.1 Odonthalia washingtoniensis | reverse complement strand
AAAGAAGAAAAGAAATGAATTCAATATCGTACAAGAAAATATGGCTGACATTACGATGATGCCAACAGCAGAAACAACGAGGGAAATAAGTATACGATACGGCCACCTTCATCATCGGCATTTCCACCAAGAGGAAGAATAAGAGCAACAATTCAAGGTAGTAATGTAACAAGGACGAGTACAGCACTAAAAATAGATACGAAGACTAATAACCACTACGGTTGTTAGAAAAAGGCGAACAAGAACTAATGGACGTTTTTAAATGTCCAGTTGACCTACATCCTGAAATGATATCATTATCTATTGACAGCGTAGTAATAGAAACTGTGCGAAACTAGTACTCATTGACAGTATACAAAACTCCTGTTTAAATGTGGCAGTTTTGGGCCATGAATGGCGCAATGAAAATTTATTTCGAAATATTATTATTATATACAGTAGAAAAACATAAAAAAATATATATTTTGATGTTCTTCTACTGTACCTGTACTCGATCACAATTGGACCAATGAATGGCGCAACGGAAAGCTTTATGAGAAATTGTAAATTGTATGGACTATAAATGGCGGATTGAAAATTAGTTTTCAAAATTTTTATTCGCCGCCAAATCCTCCGCCAGTCGTGCAACTGGACGGTCAGGTAATACATTCAAAAACACGCTTAATTTGCGCATTGCGCTGCATGACATGCGACATGAGTTTCAATTCATTTCATTAATTTGTTGAACTAATTGTTACTTTCTTTTCTGCAGAACATCTTCGAATTCGAAAAGGATCTCATTTACGAAGGATAAGGATGATCAGTAAAGATCATGCTTTCCCAGCATGCCATCGGACCCCGGGATTGTCAGCATTGGGTATGAAAAATCTGCCCCGTACCTAGGGCGGGACAGTTTTCAAGGGAAATAAAAGAAGACCAATTTTGTCTTAAAAGGCAATCGTCGATGGAGAAATTTGGATATGGGGATGTACTTATGGTCATCCTGGAAGTATAAATGATATAAACATACTTGATTAATCGAATATTACGATGAGCATCTTGGAAGGAACTACGCTTCCTAATGTTGGATACAAAGTGAATGTTCGGACTCGGAACTAGTACTACTATTTGGCTGACAGGATATACCCGAAGCGGGCGATATTAATAAGCACAATTGCAGAAGCAAATAAAAATGGACAAAAACTTTGCTGCTGCTCAAGAGGATAACAGAAAAGATGTATAGAGAGTCTTTGGTGTTTTAAGGTCACCTGGGAATATATTGTCGAAACCATTAATGTTCATGAGTAAAGAGATACTAGTAAAAACAATGAAGACATAAATAATACTTCATAATATGATCGTAGAATAAAGAAGGGATGGATAGGAAATTTCGTTATGGAACTGTGCAACTAATTCAGATAATAGAAATCACTTTATTCATGTGAAAGTTGACAAAGTACCTTTTATTTTGTCTACACGGAAATATATTGATAAAAAAAGGGCTGAAACTTTAAATATGATCCAATGGGATTTCAAAGTACTCTAGAAGGAACAGAGAATCACCGATGACGTTGAAAATATTCACTAAAGGACGACTTAATGCGATATGTCTGGTAAGAATGTGGAAGAAATAATGAAATTTAAAATTCCGAGTTCGTATCAGGAGAAGAACGAACTTAACTGCAGCTACATATGATTATTATTGATTTGAAGAAGACTTATTTCCTGCGATTAATTTACATGAGCTATTTTCATAAATTATCTGTCCTTCAAACGAATAAATATCATTTTTCATATTTTTTCTTCATCTGTATCATCATAATCTTTTGAGAACAGAAATATGGCATTTTATATTCCATCAAATGAGCCTCCCCTTTTTAATTATTCTGCAATTGATGGAAAATTGCTAATCATTAACCTAGGATAACTTGACCGTCATAACTGGATGACTGTTAGACCAGATCTGATTTTAACGAGCTTGGCGAAGGAGGAAATGGGAATGGTTACGGAGATTGAAATGGTTATACCACGGGAATAAACTTGACGAAATGTAATTGTAGTTCTGATTCTTCAGAGGACTTTATTATGATTATTAAGGTTGAGTAGAAACTTTGGATGTAAAATTTTGAAGTGCGAGATGATTCACCCACTGATCGTGGGGGAAGTCCTTTGAATGGTAAGACCTACTTTCGCGTTTTTACAGGTGTTTCGAAATCGCCATTGACGTAATTTGGTCTTTAGAAACATCAATTGGTTTGCATGCTAGTGTAAAGATGAGGAAATTTCGGAAACGTTTGACATTTGATCAAATTTTTATCTGACTGATATGGCTGTTCGTACTTGGTAATGCTTTGGTAAAGCGGATGGTGGTGCATGATTGCAGAATTCCTTAAACATAGCTTCACTGAACCGACTCAATGTTTGATCAATTCTCAAAACGGGGCTCTCGCTTGTGTAGATCTAAGATTTTTCAACATCGGCTGGTTCTTCTGCAGACCATCCCAACCCCTGCCATAATTATTGAAGCTGACCGAAATAAGTAGGGATAGTGTGCGTGATGGGGTGTGTAGAATTGCTCAAATAAGGAGAATGGTAGAATAAAGTTGACGAAATACGTAGTTCGCACGTGATGTGATCGCTTGGAAGAAATATTCGCTTCCTTCGTGAAAAGTAGCTGTTTTGATGTATGTCTACAGAGAATTATATTGGCATTTGACGACTTGACCGTTATTATTTCCCTTTCGGATACATTTCAGACAGTCCGTATTTTTAAAAAAATACGGACTGTCTTATTCGTATCTGATAATTTTACGAAAAAGTCAAAAAATTGAAATTGACCGTTAAATCTCCAAATTGATATCTATCCCAAAAATTGAAATAATAATTCAGACAGATTGACCGATAATGATGATCTTAGAAAACATGCATAATCCGTACCCGATGGATTTGTTGAAGCATGTTGCCTCCATAACATGAATAATAAGCTGTGCAGGATGTTTGTGTCATGTCATGTTCCCACGTTTAGATTAAACTGAAAAGAAACCGCCTTCACATGGAATACCATGGGAAAAACTGACTGTTATGTAGGAAGGGCCCAGAAAACAATTATGCGAAAAATTGATGTTACGTCACGCACTGATGGGCAACATGGAAGTGGCGTGTAGTGCAATGCACTCACTAAAAGGATGCAAGGATACGCTAAAAGGGGATCGAGGTCCTTCGTTTTGAGTAACTCGCATGGGAGTTCCACTCCACTAAAAGGGAGGAAGGAAGTTGAAATGTTGTTGGTGGAGTTGATGATGGTGGCCGCGGAGAATGTTGTTCCGTAGATCCAGCACAGACTCTGGAAGGAGGGAGGACATTGGGACGGTTACTAGTCTGAGTGACTATCGGTGGTAGATCCAAAATTTTGCTAGTAGAGAGGTAGGAGCCGATAGCCGAGTGAGAGCGACTGATGGGCTATTAATCCAAATAACGGTCTTAGGATCTGAATGAATTGATTAGAATTTAATTCCAACTCTGAGACTGTCCATGTCAAGAATAGATCACGTGAGAGCAGTATCGCGGACTGTAGATACGCCTGGGTTACATCTGACATCCAGATATTGAACCCAAATATTATGGCCATAGATAGCAGTAGGCGCACGGAGTGCGATTATAAGCGGTTTGTGATGAATGTACCATTATATTATTCAATTTGTCTCTATGTACACCGATCAAAAACCTTGCCGTATGTATTATATCACCAGTTATTGTTAAATTTATTGCCAATACGAAGTGTCCTGGCAAGATTTTTGCATCTGGGAGACATCCTCTTTGATGATCACTGTAAACGCCCCCTTTTTATTAGGTTGGCAATTTCATCTTTCTTGGCTCTTATAATTTCGGGTGATCACCTTCTGTCGTCTTTCAGATGGATTATCTCTGTTAGGAAGAAGTCGTCGGTTATGTTAGGTGAGGCGTAATTGCTGAAAGAGTTATGAAGAAATGAAAGTAGAGTTAATGAAAGCCTGCTGGGACACAAGTATGGATTTAGCTGAGCGACGTTGTAAGGGCAAATTTTAGACTTGGGTAGGTCGTAAATGTGTACCAGTCTAGTTGTGCGATCCGATGATGCTACCTTGAACGGCCCCTATTCACCGTTTTTCGACGTGAGTCATTTTCCCCTCCCGACCAGTACAGCATCACCTGGTTCGTATGTCATATCAGTCGCTTTGGGTACATTAAGTTTTAAAGCCCGTGGTATCATCATCTTTTCGAGTTGAATATTCATCTCTTGTCTCGTCATTATTGCCATTTCCCTTCTTTCGTCGGTCGTCGGTTTTCTAATGAAATCACCAGGCATTACTGGTCGTGGAAATTCACCAAATATTAGCGATGATGGAACGAGAACCTCAGGACCGGAGGTATTATTCATCGATTTGTATGCGAGTGCCAATACCAATTCAAACTCAGCCTTAGGATTTTCAAGAGTCAATTTCATAACGGTTTGTATTATTGGTGAATGGTATCTCCGTTCTGGGACTCAATCCCTATTTTTTCAACCTTGATACCATTCATGGAAGTTAAACGGATGAAAGAATCTCCAAAATTGGAACCTTGATCTACTATTATCCTGCTGGGGAGGCCAATGTAGATATAGGTCCAATATCGGATGCGAGCGTTCCATACCGTTTTGGTTTCCATCTTTTTTAAGCGAAAAAAAGCTCTAGAAGGAGTCCCTTGGGATATGACATACAGTATGGAATGTTTGGTTTTCTTTATTGATATAAATAAAACGTCCATAAATACCCCTCTAATTAAAACCTCGCAGAGTCAGAGCCGAAGGAGACTCTGAAGCGTGGCGGTGCAGCTGAAACCATTTGGATTGGGTCGCACATGTTTGAAATATGTTTTAGGATACGTAGCGTCTCGGGATATGCTAGGGAGGAATGGGTTATTCTTAGGTTAAACCACTTCATAGGGGCTAGGGGGAAGAATTTCCTGTGCATTATATTTAGTTCACCGGACGTGAAGTTAGGCCGTATCGTATCGTAAGGATGTAGTAACAAGCGTAGGTGTGACGAAGCGCTCCTATATAGGGGTAGGAACCAATATTCTAAATAGAAGACCTTTAAATGTTTCGTTAATTCCTCACAGCGTGTCAGCTTGTTGTAGATGTTGTCGATCATTAATGCTTTTGTGTCCAATATGTTAAGGCCGATTAGAGGGGGTATATTAACATCGACAGCATGCAAATCAATTTTATGTCATATATGATTGGAGGAGTGGAAAGGACAAAGCGTGCTGTTCCAAACGATCTGTACACTTTATCGCCGAACTTGAATGAATATATTGATTTGTTCATATTCTTGTCGTGATACTGAAGTGTTAATTTATATCTTCGAGCACGTGTTTATCGACCGTGTAGATTCGGGCGCAACCCAAAGTTCGGGTTGAGCCCGAATCTACACACAATTCTGGTGAAAAACTTGTGGAATTGGAGGGAAGAGTATTGAATATATCAACTTTTGAACAGTTGTTCACATATTTGATGCAAGTAGTGGTGATATTTGTGATGAAGTAGCAGGTTGTGTAATTGATGTTGACGGATAAGTTGCTGCAAAGAGGGTAGTAGAAATATGTGCCGTGAGGATGATTCCATCGAGTTTATCATCAACGGAAATGGAATCTGAATTTGAACTATTTTGTGCAATACTTGGTAATTGCGTGGAAAATGTATCTGATTCATTTTGTTCTATCGCTTGCGTATCGTTCAGGGGATCTTATTCTTCGGGAGCATCAGAAGAGTCTTCCTCGCATCAATTGATTATGTCAACGAGGGTGAATAATAATCCTTTGCCGCTTTTGTGGCGGTTGCTGACAAAGTTTTTGATTAAATCCGGCGGGATTTTGTAAAAAGGGCTCCAGGGGGAGAATCAGCAACGATAACAATGGGATCGGTTGTTACGATTACGATTTTGTTGAAATGCACCTTTTCGTTTTGGATGATGTTTAGCTTGAGAGTTTGTGCCACTTCCGTTGTTGTTGAAAGCACGATTATTCTTGTTACGATTGTTTTGCTGTTATGACATTATGAAGAACGATTATATGGTTGATTAATGTATTGCCCGTATAAAGTCATCGAAGTAGATTATTTCAGTGTAGCGAGTTTATCCTTCTCTTTGAATAGGCTTATCAAATGAGACTGGGCCATTTGAAAGGAGCGGTAGTTTAAGTTACTAATAATTTCATTGGTTCTTGGAATTGTAGCTCAATCGAATGTTGTTACCGCAATGCTTAAGATTTTTAGTTTATATGTTTCATTAAGAAACATATGTACGGATTGCGTGTTTAGTCGGTCGATAAAGGCCCAAAGATTAGAGATACCAATTCCGTTTTCCGTCAATTCGTTTTCTTTTATAAAAGTAGACAATAACAGATGGTCCAGCCGTGTCTGAGCTTCTCTCTGGCGATCAACGGAATCGTATTAACCAACCATTATTATTTTTGTTTCTTAAAAATCGATGTTGTCATTTTTTGTTGATTGAGTAGAACGATCGTGATGGTACAGAAAGGATGTTACTAAAGAACGGGATCTTTAAATTTTAACTCAGCTCTAGTTGGTTCGTAAAGTGATTATAGTCGCGTAAAGTATTTGTTATACTTTCATCAAGATAGCCACAGAATAATCGATCTTTACACTGTGAGCTGAATGAAGAAGCGATTAGTCCGGCATTCATCTTAGTAATCAACATGGTTCCTTCTTGTTCTTGATCAGAATCATTGCCATCATCTTGAGAATTGTTGAATTGAGGCTGTTGGGGTCCGTATGTTTGTTGAGTACCACGAAGGCCTTGTGTGTGGTGGTGTTATGGGGGTTGTTAGTCGGGAGGGATTTCATCCGGTGCTGGAACAGCCTGAGGTAAGGGATCTGATTGGATTACAAGAGCATTACGGTTAGGAGGGGCTGAAATCGAGCATTGAGGCGTCATTGGAGAGCTTGGGTCATTGTTGTTTAGAGGTGATGCTGCGACTGGACTTCGTGATGGATTGAAATAGTAGACAAGTGCGAGACGGTTGTCGATGGTATGTAGGACGGATTACGGGCGGTTAAATAATGTTGGTAACCACAGGTGAAGAATGAGAGAGTCATTATTGAAATCCGTTCTTTTGAGTTACAATGGAGGAATTGGTGCCGTAGTTAGGTTCGGTAATTAATAGAGATCGGAGACATCTTTAAGTAACCCAACAGAAGCAAGCGGTATATTGAAGTATTCCTCGCTGAAAAGGCGATAAACTTCTGGTATTGGATGTGAGATTCCTTAATTGGTCTGCTAGATCCAACGGATTAGCCTCATTTTCTTCTTCCAACATTTAAGTTTAGTTCAAAAAGATTCGAGACGCTTCAATGAAGCTCTTTTCTAAGGCTGTAGTTGGTTGGATGATATCACAGCGACATACACACTGCTTATAGCGCTTCCTTACATCACTTGGGATCGTCCGCTTCTTGAAATCAGTCCCCTCCGAGTACCACTTTCTTCATGATCGATGTCTGATATGTTTAGTTAAGGTCGGCAGGTCTAGTTAAATGTTGTTGGCAAATGTGGTTTTGATTATTTTTGTGAACATATTGATGGGTCTTTGATGGGTGTCTTTGAAAGAGTGATTGGTGATAGATGAATTGGGTCTTAGGTGGGTGGGATTTGTTGGTTCTTAGGTGTAGCTTTGTTTTAGTGAAGTCCGTTTGCTGAGATAATGATAGTTTCGTTCGGTAGTTTCATAGTCGAATCCGGATTGTGGAAGAATACGTCGATACCGAAACTGATGTGTGCTAGTCGTTGTAATATAAACGGCTGGGAGTAGTACGGCGCCAAGTGAGTTACACGTGTAGGTACCAGTATAGGATTACACGTGTGATGGTTGCAGGGTTCGAGTGTAATGAGGAGTGTAGTATGGTGTGTAATAATGACTGTGGGGTAGAATTGAAGTCTTACGATATGGCGGGAAGTTGTGAACGTAGGGAGTTCAAAGGGATAGAGAGGGACAGCAGGCAGTGGTTAGCTTCGGGAGGAAGGTAACTGGAAGACAATTTAATGAGCCAGTAGAGCCAATTACAGTGGTAGTTGTTAAAGTGGAGTCGGAGAGGAGGACGAGCGTGAACTGGCATCAATACCGGTTTGGTGACGATTTGACTTGGATATCAATTCCCTGGTTGGTAATGATTTATAAACGAGTGTTTAATAAATTGTAGGGTCAAAAAGGTAAAGAGAGGAAAAGCAAAGAAAAATGAGAAATGTGCGCATGACATTCTTATAGTAAAATGAGAATGTCAGAACACGAATCACAGACAGTATCCTCACCAAGAATGACAATGTCGCTGGAAGATGGGTGACGTGGTTATTTAGGTTTAAGAATTGAGTTATTGATTAGTGTGGGTAGAGTGTAATTCGATACTGTACTGTACAGAAGAAAATTACAGTCTATAGAACAATATACAGTACTATACCAAATTACCCGGAATGGTTCGTAGGTTCAACCTGTTAAGTTAACACCAAACAACTTACTACACACTTGGACCCCACAAGATAATGAAAGATCTACACCCATCCTATTTTGTGCACGTACGACAAGTTACATCTGATTTACAATACATTACTGTCATGGAGTAGAATCCCCACAGTTAGAATTTTGACTTACAATGCATTAACGCCACGAAGGGAAATCCCCACAATTAGAATTTCCCGACAGCGGATCCACTTCAAATTGTACTATAATCATATTGACAATAAAATTAGAGTCATAGTACACGTTTCAGAAATCGTCTCGATCGAACTAAGGATCCGTTATAAAACCAGGATCACATTTGGATGACCAGATAATAATAATATGATTGACTTTAATTGAATAATACCAGAACCCAGTTGTCAGAAAAACCGAGCCGTAGAAAGACGTATTCAACAAGAAGGAAAGAGAAATATGACCTATGAACGACCTAGAGTAGGCCACAGACCTACGTACAGGGGCAAGTACAATCTTGCTCCTGGAAGTAGGTATTTGATCCACGACTAGAGGTGTTATTGATCCCTGTCGAGCACATTAGGATTGACGAAGGTATTAATATATCTTCAACTCCGTTAGCCTGTGAAGGTGCCCAATTTCATCAGGGCGACCAGGTAAACTTTTCTTACTAACCAGAAGAACTCTGCAAAAATCATACATTCACTATTATTTACTTTGTTTTCCATTTATCATTTCATATTAATATGTAATGATAAATGGAAAACAAAGTAATTTACCATTACATATTAATATGTAATGATAAATGGAAAACAAAGTAAATAATAGTGAATGTTTGATTTCTGAATAGTTAGCAGTAGTAATTACTAATACATACTTAATTATACTCTAAATTTTCTTCATCAATAAAGTACCCAGTAATTTATACTCTGTAAAGTGAGCCAGTTTTGAAAACTACATAGTAAAATCGTTCGGTGGAGATGCAAGGCAACCAAAGAATAATCTCTTAGCAAAATAGAGGAGGAAGGAGAGGACAAGGGAAAAATTGGAGGAACAAGAAAATATTCAAAGAACTGAGACAGGGATGGATTAAAGGGGTGAAAGGTTGTATTGCCTGTGGCGAGAAACACACAGAAAATACCCGATAAAGCCGAGAAGAAGTTACAGTGGCCGTTGAAAAAGTCAAGAAACGACATTCACAAGTTCTCCTAACCGTGGAAAATTTTGCGGTTGTCATTAATATGGTGTCTATTGGTGTCTATAGAAGATTATGATGGTCCGAAAGATGAACAGGATGATTCCGTGAGATGGGTAGATGATGATGATGAGGAGTCAGACGTATTACTCATGACAGTAGATGATAGTAGCATATTTAAGCAATAGTTAACCTTCTTACATGGAAGGACTCATAAATCTGACATGAGATAGATATTAGCAACGATGGAAGAAAAATTTTAGGACGCAAAAGACTCCGCATTTGACGGTATCCTTTTAGACCCAGCGGCAAATAGGCGATCGGTGATGAGCAAGTCATAGTACTTGGCATATAATACAACATCCGGGAAGTTGGTATAGATTAGACCACCAAAAGAAATGGCTTTAGAGGCATAGGGAGTAGTTGGAAATAATTGGGTGATACAACCTCACAAATACCATTTGAACAATTAGGTATGATTATTGACGTGGAGTTTTCAATACTCGACGAGTATGTTCCGTCTCTTATATGAAACAAGGATATGATGGAGAGCAGTCTATATTTGAGCCTCCAAGGGAAATAACTCCACGTCTGAGTCCTTCGCCAACCCCTCAAACTGAAGAATTATTTCTTTTTGTACAGTTGGACGACAAACAACACCACTACATGGAAAAATATGAAATTTCAGCATTACTATTTCTCTGTATGGCATTATATTTAGACTGACTATACCACTAAAAATGGTGCTTGGAGCAATAAAATGGTACAAATTTTCTTTTCAAATATTTTTTAGCAGTGAATTTGCTGTTCCAGAGCACTGTTCTATAATTTAAGGTTACAACACAATTCTCAATAATATCACTATTTTTGGTGCTATAGATTTCCTCAAATAGTAATAGATTACAAATGACAACAGTGCTCTAGCAGCAATAGAATTTATTCCGGTAGCGATAGATTTTATAGTGTTATTTTTAAAGGTTTTTATTTGTATAAAATGTATTTTTATTTGTATAAAATAAATTTTTATTTGTATAAAATATACGATGATATCATATTCATTAATAAATGCTATACTATAGAATTTATGCTATAGTATAGCATTAATTAATGACTACTTTTGACTATGCCGTTCGAGTCGGGTATCCATCACTCCTCTTTAGCAAAACATATGAGCCTTTTTTAAGGACAGATTTGTCGTGATAAATCCTGTTATTACGTATACATTCGTACAATATCTGGTAGATCGATGAAGTAAAGCAACCCGTCGGTATTTCTGAAGAAAGGTTGATTAGTTGACGCATTGTGGTGATTTTTCCTGTAGTCGGCGATTGTTTACATATACATTTACATGGGGTAATCGTATTTAAGCTACCCATACTTCGTTTTATTCAACTAATACGAGAAATCCACATACCACAATAAACCCAATCGTTATCTCATTATCTTCCTTTACATGAATTGTCGAAGATATATCTGATTGGTTCAGATCTGGACATGTACCAGGAAGTTGTATTACGTGATCGATCGTCAGCTTATAATAACGGTATTTTCGTTTCTGAGTTCCATAACTTGTTATTGATAGAAAAGATGTGTTATTGTAATGCAGGATTGTTATTCCATTTGTTGCCAAATTAGAAATATGAAGTTGTAATCGATCAGTGGAAACCTCCAAGAGAATAGGTATTTCGTTATGACCCTTCCCATGTCCTACCCATAGCGTTTCAGGTCCAACGGATATTGTATTATGTTGTGCACGATTGAAGAGGTGTGGCCATAGTGGCTCCTCAAATAGATCATCGAGACAAAATTTGAATGATGTAACAATTCGTTATTTTGTTGTATTGACTGATTCAATTCTTATTCTTCTTGCATAGAAAAAACATGGAAAGGTCACAGAGAGCCTCTTTCAGTTTACTCTCAATTGATTACGACAGAAGATCAAATATTTAGACAACACGTCTCTGCCAATCTGCAAAAACAGCATGGAAGACCGCTGCGATATGTTTTTTGGGGTGGGTATTGTCCTCAAGGGCAGCCTTAAGTATCTGATGAACCACTTCTAAAGGAATTTCTATGAAAATCCTTACGTATCCGAAGAGAGGCATGCTGTGATGAACAAGCTCCAGAATGCGATGAGGGTTTGGTCGATCCATATTATTACAAAGATCTCTATCGAATACTACTAAATCATGGATTGATGAACATAGTGGTTTTATAATTTTAATTTTGTTTATTGCATTCCGCTGACTTCTAGAGATTCCCTCCAAGTTTAACGCATAGTCACCATTAATGGAGAACCTTGACCACCAGTATAACTTGTAAGTGACGGACTGTAAATCTCGGAGGATAGCAATATCCATCACGTTCCGTGATGAGTGGGAAAGAAACAGATCTGCTATTGGTGCAGTTATGAAAAGGACGGAAAAGACATGCGTGAGTGACATTAAATGTAAATTTTTGGAAGAAATATTGTAAACCGACTGTTGCCATGGAAGTCCGTTTTCAACAAGATTTAAACAGATCAAAGCGTCAACCTGTTTTCGTAATAAATTATACTCTTAAAAGTGAAAGAAGATATACAGGGCACCTTTCGTCAATCCCATACAATCATGATTCGGCGCCATGGCCATTGCTATGTAATGGTCAAACTTGCTGGAAATTACTGGGACTTGATCGATTGTTTTTGGTATCATTAAAGCTTTATCAAGGAGGACGAAGTACAGTTGGAAAATCGGCACTTGATTTAATAAAGAAACATCTCCTTTTCTCATACCGATTGATTATCCATCTGATTCTGTTATGCCATTCTGACGAAGTTCATTTGAACGTTCAGCTGTTTTGACATATCCTAGACGGTTGTAATGTATAGAAGATGTATAACCAAACCCTAATCTAGTTTGATTCTTTCGCTTTCTAGAACTGCAAGCTGTGCAAGGTGCATCAGCAGAATGAGATCGAACATCGAGTAGTGGATAAAATGCTGGGTAGTCTGCAACCGCCCCAATGGGATCTAGAACCATTTTGATCCTATTTCCAAACGGATCTGTTGCGGAAATTCTTTTTGTACACCCAACAATAATATCTGGAAATATGGATGATAGTGCTTTAACCGTGCTGGATCCAGTTGGTATTAGAGAGATGATTCTCCCTGATGTTATAATTGTTCTAGAAAGACGTGAAAGGCCAAGGAGGACGAAAATTGTAGCAGCCACTATTGTAACCCTGGGGTTACAAAGTTGATGCTGGGTTGAAATCATCATGATACATTATAGAGGGGTATCTGACATATTTTCTTCCATCCGTTAAGATGCCAGATCTGGGTATGAATTTTCTTGATGTTCTATAAATTTTAGAAGTTTCAGACTCTCTCTTAAATCTGCCAATTTCCACAACTGTGCAAGAAAAATGCAGATGAATTTTGTTGTTTTTATATAATTATAACCACAGCAATGTCAACTGGGTTTTTCTGTATTCTGACAACCAACGAATAGAACGTATCGGTTTTACAATTGATTACTAGATCCGTCCGTATCCATTCATTACTTCATCAATAGGGGGTAAAAACAACAAAGTCCACTGGTACCAATAAGGAACCTCTTTTGTTGGCACCAGTGTCGTCTGTGGAAATTTGAAAATGATCGAAAGTTATGAAAGAGAAACCCCCTCTGATATTGTCTAAACAGTTTTCTCAGACTCTGTACCATTACAAGTGAATTGTCTTTTAAGAATGAAATCTGTTAGTGATTTTGATGATTTTTTGTTTGATACTAACCATATTAGTCCTAACCTCGCTTTGATATGGACGAGTGATGCCTCCTTTCCTTTTATTGGTGTCTTCCTATCAATACATGGTTTCACGAAAGTAGGTACAGAGGTAGTGGCCGTTTTTGATTTATCGGGATCGATATTTCTTCATTTGGTTTTGCCAGATGCAATATGTCGCCGTTAATAACTGGCATAATATTTGAAAGATGTAACCTCCTCCCTGTGTGAATAATTGTTGCTGAATTAGATAGATGGCCAGTCGCATACCTGATTAGGTTCCGATAGTTCTTTGAAAGTAGAATATGTCAAAACTTCTAGTTTTGCGCATGTCGATGGGAGGATGATACGTGATGAGGTTCCCATTCTGTACTTTTCGTTATTTATTAGAACTGATGGGGGTTACAGATCTACTATTACCGAACGGAGTAGACAGAAATGTAACAGGTGTGGCAAAATTATGTCATGAACTGTTCTGTAAGTCTTCAATTTTATGTCTGGTCAAATGCTTTTTACAAGTGCTCATATCAATTCATACATCTCGAATGTTGTTTTCATATTACTTGTAGTTTTTATTATGCTTATGTAGTTCGGCAACGTACTTGTAATATTTTTTCGTTTCATCAGTAAATCCATGTCTATTGAATGTGCATTCAGATCTGAATGTACAGAATCAGTGTGGTCAGCTTCATCAATTTCATCATCGTCATGTCCGGGAGAGTATGGTTGGTCGTCCGATTGTTAATCGAAACCAAATTCAATTTGTTCTGGGTATGTTGGTAGCGGTAAAGCAACTGGTAGGTGATGATGTTGTGGATGTTTAGAAGGCACTGGTATTGATGTGAAAGGATTTTGTACATAAATTTCTCTGTCAGCGTCTGGTATAGATGTTGATTTTGGGATCGGTTTCATCTCCTCGTTTAGGTCAACGTATGGAATAGATGTTGATGTCGGGATCGGTTCTATCTCCTCGTTCAGTTGGATGTTTCCACTACGACCGAGCGGTAAAGAGGATGAAATTTGTTGGTTATTGACAGTATTTACGATAACATCTGGAATTCGACTGCAACAGCCATAGAAGTTGTACCAATCCGGTTGATTAGTTCTCCTTCGTCGTATTTTATTTCCCATATCACCTTGTGATGATCCACATTGCCTTGTACGTCTTCTACGAGGCATTATTTATATCGAAAATAGCACAATTTTGAATAACATTGTTGATCAAAATTGTTTCATTGAATGAAGATAAGATTTCTCCATGTTTTTTACTTCAACAACTATCCACCGAACCTATGATAAGCAATTTCAAACTATTTTAGGAGTAAGATATGTTCATGGAGACTGTAACTAAAAATAAGTTGGGCATTTATTACTTGTTAGTATTATTCATTCAATGATTTTTCTGATTCAGTTTCACAATACACCAACTTTCTTTCTGTTCCAGGCGAGCAAGAAAAATTATCTCGATCAACAATGACAACCTCAAACAATTCCAATTTTGATCGTCCTATGTCAGAACGTACCAATCATGAAATAATTTCTGCACTTGATTCAACCGAATTGGAACACACAGAATCTCTCCTCTTCTTCAGTAAAGGAAAAGGATGTGCAAGAAGGGCACTAAAACGAGTGTATGAAAAGTCAACTAAGGAGGTACATTTTTTACTTGTCTTGTTACGTATGTACCGAAGAACTTCCGCAAGAATTGAGTTACAAAATCGTGTATAAAAATTTCACTTGCCCATATATCAGTACTTTGTTCAGTAAAATGACAACAAATTATTTACGGGACAACAGAAGCATAATATATCTCATGAAAACGTTCTACATTAAATCCGTTCACAGTATCCTTTGCCTTATGGTAATAATGTTCCATTTTCTTCTTCAAACACATGTTATAATCGTCCTTTACCGTCTTCTAATACCGGTAGAGATTCCAATTATGATCCAGGTATTGAATCTTCAATATTAGTACCCGTACAAGATAATAACCACTATGAATATTTTAATGATTGTCTATCAATATATGAAAATTACAGTTGGGAGTACAAAGTGCTAGTACGGTGTTTAGATACAATATATCAAACCGAAAAATGTATTGAACGAACTCTCAGGGTTGCAATACAAAAGTTTAAAGAGGACGAGTCTTGTAAATTGTTGGTTACGGCGGATGGAAGAGACTCCAGGAATAGATTATATTCAGAAAATTGTGTCAGAGCTGGACAAGCGCTTGCATGGTGAAAGGGGATGTAGTGGTGGTAAACGCTCTAAAAGTAGTCGGGGAAAGGAGCTTCCATAAACATCCATGATTAAAAGCCAAAAGAGGAATTCCCGAAAAGGAAATAAATGAACAATAAAAATAATTGATAGTCATGTTATGAATTAAACTTTAGTGCCAACACGTTGATTGCTTTTTGTTCCTATTTTTGCTGAATAGTTGAGATTAGAGGATACATCGCTCCAGTTGGACTCATCAGTACATGTTTGTCGTAGTGATTCAGTAACACTGTTTAGTGATGACTTATTACTACGTGTTTGTTGTAGTAATTCCTCCTCATCAGTACATTTTTGTCATATTGATTCACCCACACTGTTTACTAATTCCAGGTTAGACATGCCCTTGATAGGATTCAGGTAACGCTCATTCACAAGTATCTTCAGCAAGGATACCATTACAATTGTATTGCTGTTTGGTCTTATTAGTTTACCCAGATGTAATTACAGATACACACAACGGTATCTTCACACCGTCTAGTGCAGCGCACTCCCTAAAAATGTGACTGATTTATCATCGTCTAATTTATACTCTGCTATCGAGGCCGACACACTCATCCTACGCACAGGCTTCAGACTAGTTTTTGAGTTGGTTAACTTAATGTACGTGTGTTACCACTTTACGGAACAGAACAGCTGTCTTCGATACGTATATACCAGGAAAGTAAAAGTTCACAAATAAGAGGTAGCAACATGCGTTGAATCAAAGACAACAGTTTCATGGGAAATATAAAAGTACAGTTGTTGCAGACTTCTCAGCCAGATCTAGAAACAATCACCTTTTCCGTCGTTAATTGTGATTCATTCATGCTGTAAACGTTCATGTGCCGTAGGTCAATTTTCTCCTTTCTTGTCCGTCATCTTACCGTGAAGTCATAAAGGTCATCGGAAACTTTCCCTTTCACTGGTACGACTGGCATATTCAAAGACGCCTTCTCCACTGCGAAGAAATTTATCATGTCCACAAATGGGTTCTATCCCAATGCACATTCCGACACCGATATTCCCAACGCCCATATATCTCTAGCGTACATCTATTATCTCCATTTAAATCACTTGGGTGACATATATGCAGGAGTTCTTACAAACCTGTTTGTCACAGATTTAGTTTCCGCATCTCGCTCATTATTGTTGGAACCGTTTAGTTCTTGGTTTGCCTTCTGTGATTTCTCTTCAGTTTGTCCTTCCTTCGAGTCTCTAGCCAATCCAAAATCGTTCAGTTTCACACGTCCTTATCTTTTTGATAATATAATATTCCCTGTTTTCACATCCCTGTGTAGCACATGGTTACGGTTCAAGAAAAACAAACCAGTTAAACTATGTTACGCAATTATCACCATAACATTTTCAGGGTCCACACACGTTCGCACGATAACATCAGACATATAACAACAATTCGTATATTCCAGTCTCACATTTACATGTCCCTTATCATCCTAAAATGTTCAATATGATCGAACCAGGAATCGACTAACTAGGAGTTCATTACTCTAATGAGCCATAGTATGACTGATTAGAGTAACTAACTAGTTTTTTCAATTGTTCTCTCCTTTGTTTGTACGAGAAGTTAAATTCTTTCACAGAAATGTTTCGATTTGACGGCTTATGAAACGCGAGGTAGAAACGTCCCACAGCTCCTCTTCCAAGTTTTCCCACCCCATTGAATGCATAAATACCAAATAATAACGTACTGAAGGCGAGAGAATATGCTTCCAGTACAGTTAACCTGTCTTGCACAGGAAACTTATGTCTTACTCCATTCACTTTAAGAAATTTAGACACATATCCGTTAATTAAAACATGGGGTCTAAGAGATATGAAACGAAGTAATCCTGCTACAATCACCTTCTTTAAAATATTCGGTTCGAAAATACTGTTATATGGCCGTATAGCGTCATCAAATCTACTAATAATCAATGTTTTCTGTGCTGCCTTAGATGAAGAGGCACCTACTAAGAAACGACGGTTTCCTTGTACCATAAACATTACACTACTTACAGATTCTTTAATATCGCTTACTTCGTTAACCAACATTGGCACTACAGCAGACAGTTTTCGAAGGTCGGTTTCAACATCATTGGCAAAAGAATCAATCAAGTTCATCACATGTGATTTCATTTTGGAGAACTGCTCTTCAATATCATTTATCTTCTTATCTACTTGGAGAGGTAATTCAATTTCGCTTTTCATACCAATAACCTTAGGTTAAATTGAATTTAACAAGGGTCTATTGTTAGAAACATACAAATGGGAACATTGTCCAATCGACGATTTCTTAACCTGAAATTCGTCTACATTTTCGTCATCAGTTCATTCTTCAATTCCATCGTCATCTGGATATTCATATTTTTCATGATTTTTGATATAACCTGTATGCGAATTTTCGGTTATATCATCATTGGATTCTTCAGCTATTGAAAAGTCCCCGGAATACAATCGAATTATGTTTCGTTTACACCTTCATCCTGCTGCGGTTAGTATTGTCTGTTTGTCTCCCTTTATTCCCTATTAAAGTACTTCATTTTATTTCCATATTCATCAAGTAAGTTACTTGAATTAATCTAACCTGTGATTAATTAATGAAAGGACATATGAAATGTCATTCAAAGCCGTCAAGAATTAGTTTTTCAAGAAAGGTGATTCTGAGATGCAGGCAACTGGTAAAATGGACCCGGTTCCTGAAGTTAATAAGCTCTTTTCAGAACATTTGCTGTTTTATAGTGATGGGAATACGTCTGTTCTAAAAGAAAAATTCCTGTATCCCTTTCCAGATCTCGATCAGGTATTTTCAAAACAATTTACTGTTTAGATTTTTGGGGTTTTCCATGACGGTAAATATATGTGCATTGTTTTCAGATAAGGGTTAGAACAGAAGAGCAATAAATGTTAAGTTGGATTGTCCCTTACGAATGTTTCTATTGCTAGTTGCAGCATTGATCAATAATACGAATGCATCAGCGACACCTAACACATCAGATGGAATTCAATGTTTTTTAAGTCGACTAACAATTTTCCATCCTGCTTACTCCGTCATTTCCTTCCATGTACGGTTCTCAAACTTTAAATAGATCTGTGACTGGATGGATATTCGTAATATAGCCGACAGAGAATCCTGTTTTACAAAAGTATGTACACAAATAAAATTAAAGGAATCCATACTTAGAGTGATTGATACATTTTGCACTTCTCCTGATAAAATGTGGTAATTATTTGGTTCTGAAAGTCCCTAATCCGCAGATAATACGGAAACTATGGAATGTTAATTTTTCTTGTATCGGTCTGATACAACATGAGATTCCGAAAACGATCGTTATGTTCAAGATGCCATCCCTGTTTCAGATATGACTCGACCACACCTCGTAGAAGAAAATGTCGACTGGATATAGAACTTTAATTTATGTTGGTACAGAGCCCCCCGAATTAGAATCAAGTCATGGTCATTGGATGCAACGACAAATACTGAATACAGGTAGGAGAGATAACGTTTAATACACCAATCCTTTTCTTCTTTGGAAAAACAACAATGGAAATTGACAATGCAATAAAATATCATATGTTACAAAGTTTACTACTTTCTCCAAATGCATCCGTTCCTCCTACTAAACTATCCCATTATTATTAGGTAGTTTAGTAGACGGTATAACTTCTATTATTAAAATTTTAATACATTCAATAATAAAATCGTTTTTAAAAGTCTGATTCTAATCTATCCAGAATAACAAGCAATACATTCACTGATAATAATTATTTCATTACTATTTGAAAACTTCAAGTTTCCAAACATACTTTTGCCACAGTTTATAAACTTTACACATTGAAGACAGTTGAAACCTTTACTTCATTCTATTGCTCCTGAGTGATAGAAACGTTGCTCAGTTAGCAATAAAAAAGAAAATTAAAACTGTAAAAACATTTCCGGTGATTTTTCGCCACATTTTTCTTCTTCATTTCTATTGCTATAATAGCACCATTTTTAATGCTATGACACATTAAAAGTATTGCTGACGTACTCAGAAAAAAATTTATTACTACATCATGTAGCAATAAAAGTGTTGTTGCATTCTACGATAGCATTAAAAATGGTGCTACTCAATTTTTTCTATGCAGTGACGCCGGATGCCATGTAGACGGAACAAGTCTCAGAAGAATCGGTCGAATCTTTGGTTACATTTTGTTGAGAGCTGCGCACCATATTCTGATAATATCCAGCGATACTAATTTAAATGACAGCATGAGAATAGAGTTGGAGAAGATTTCTCATGATTATGGTATTTGCAAGAAGATTTAGACTACGCCACGCAGGTTCAAGTAGACAGTTGGTACTGAAGAATTACGGTTCAACCACAGATTCATTGCTGACGCCATGTTTATCGATTCGAATGCAGTATTTTATTTGGTAGAAAAAAGTACTCACTTGAACGCAGCCTCATTTTTGGAGAACCAAGCCGGAGCAAAAAGATGTAAATCTATTTCGAAATTTTTGGACATGGGACCACAAGAATTCCTTTCAGTCTACCAGTGTTCGGCGTACACCTCAAGGGAGATGAAATCTAAGTTGGAAGAAGCGGGTGAGATACTGAAGGAAGAACATATCGATAGACCAGGATCAATTGGCTTCATTGAAACATATCACACCCGTTGAGATGTTCGTATAAGAAGTTGACACAAGATCTAGACAAATCAGAGGTGACCAACTCGGAATCTCTGCAGATGGTGGTGCACAGCTATCTGCAGACATTACGACATACATGTACGCGTACAACGCCACAATCTCCCCCGATGGATTATGCCCTATGCTCCATGCCTTCAGCGCATTACCCCGTCCAGTCTGAACCACACCTTCAAACACCTAGCTGAACAGACAAAGAGAAATATTAGATACAGATAGAGCTGTTGAGATGAAACAGGCAAGACGTCGTATATATTTTGCTACAGTAAAAGTAGATAACAATAGAATTTTCTGCATAAACCCCAAGTGTTTTATAATTTCCCATGAACTAAGCTGTGCCCAGGTACAAAGAAAAAATTTCCTATTTAATTTAAATGATTTTAATTAGTTTTAGAACTGAAATACAGAATGACTGTACAAATTTTGATATATCATTGTTTTACATTGATGTTTGATATTTTTAAAGGAAAACATCAATATACAAAATAATTAAAATAACAGTTTGTTTTCAATTTTAAAAAAAGAACTTATCCCTGGCCTTAAAATCAACAGCGGTATCTTACCTCTTGAATAATATCAATAAGACGTGAAACCAACTTGTTATGAAACGTGCTATTTCAATTTTAACTTTCAAGGCATTGGAACATCATGATGTTCCAATGTCTTGAAAGTTAAGATTTTCACAAATTTACAATCTCGAACCAAAATTGTTTTGTCTGCAGATAAAAACAATTTGGTTTCGGGATTGTACCTCAAAAAATCCCTCTCCGGTACCCGCACCATCATTAATGACACTTATGAATCAATAAATGAAATAATAACAATTCATCCTCAGTTATACGTACCAGATTGACCGAAACAGTTGAAGGTTGTGGTTGAATCAGGGGTTTAACGTGCACATTTTGAGTACATGAAAGGTGCTTTTATTTTTACGTCTTCTCGCTTGGTTTTTCAGACAGGTTAATGTCCGAATTTTTCACAGGTGCGTTTTCTTATATTAGTAGATAATAAACTCTTATATGTTCATTATACGACGGCGGTACTGTAAGTGTGATATCAACACAGTACGTGTTAACAAGACTGTCAGCACTCTGCAATGTATTCGTTGTACATTGCTTCTCACTTAAGTGTATGAGTCAAATAATTAGTTGCAGTTATTATGTATGAGTCAAATAATTAGTTGCAGTTATTATTATTTTCAACTATTCTTCTCATCCGATATCGTTACTTTCCTATTTAAAAAGAAAATTTATCTTATCATAGACAAACAAAAAACAATATTTCCACCATTGACTCTACTCATATTAAACTTAATCATGTCCACTTTTCATTAATAATCACTGATGTGATAGTGTTATTTCTAGCTCTCAACCTCATTTCATCTTAAGCTTAATCATCATGTCAGCAGTTGATGATCATACTTCATACTCCCAAGCATAATTATTAATGTTAAAACTTCAATCATATCATCCGCAGATGATCATACTTCATACCGTATATCATACTACTAATGTTAGACCTTAATCATATCATCAGTTGATGATCATACTTCATATTATGTTGAACTTAATCTTTAATTCATTAATATTTAATCATAAAGTTCCTTCCATCTTTCAACTTCCCCTTGTTCTCTTACAATCTTGTGCATCAGGTTATTGAATTTTATGAAAATGAGTGGCTTAGTCAATATATCCGCCAGTTGATCACCTGTATTGATATATTTTAAAATAATCTCACCCTCACCAATCTTTTCCCTTAGCTATTGATACATGATCCCTATGTTATTTGATTGGATAAATCTTCCTTCGCCTCTGGAAAAGAATAATACAGGCATAATTGTCCTCATGCATTGTCGTAGGAAATTCTTGTTTCATTCCTAGATTGTGCTGTAGAAGTTTTAGTCAAATTACGATCCGGCTCAGATCAGCAGAATCAGCAGCTATGTACTCAGCCTCAATTGGCTGTAAGCTACCAATGTCTGCCATTCTCGAACTCCAGTCTAAGCGATTATGACTGTTGTTGATCGTCGGGTTGCTACGCAATTAGCCCATGATGTATTTACATAAGTTTCCGGTTTTGGGTTCGACCCCCTTCTTTTATAATATAGCCCATACCCTTGCGTTCCTTTCACATACCTTAGTAAGTGTTTTAATGATTTCCAATGACTCTCCCTGTAGTTGGAGACAAATATAGATAATTACCTCACAGCCAATGAAATTCTGGTCTAGTACAGATACTGAAATACTATAGAATTCCTATAACTTCCCTGTATGGGCAGTGTTTAGGTTTATCACCAATTTCAGGAAATATTAACTTCTTAAAGTCAGTATTTGCCGCGATTGGTGTCGAAGTCTCTCTTTCATCTTCCAATTTATACTTTTGTAAACTTTTCTTTATGTTTTGTTTGATTAACCATGATTCCTTCTTCACAGTCGACTATATTCATTTCAAGGTACCATCGTACGATATCCATATCCTTCATTTTAAATTTAAATTTTAAAGTTTCCTTCACCCCCTCTAATATTTTCGAATCAGGTGCCATCAGTAGTATGTCATCGACATATACTAAAATTACAATCTCCAGTTTCTCATTGTATACAAGCATCGATCGGCACCACTTGGTGTCATTCCTGCTGTCATGTAAAATAATTTTACATAAAAATGTATCCAGAACAGCATTCCAAACTCTTGGTGCTTGTTTCAGCCCGTATAATGCCTTTAACAGTTTTATAGACTTCCCACTAGGACTAAATTCTCATATCCTGGTAGGGGCATGATGTATAACACATCTTCTAAAATTCCATTTAAAAACGCAGTTGTCTCGTCCATTTAGTGAATATGTAGGTTTAATTGTGCTGCTAATGACAGAAATAATCGCAGTGTAGTCATCTTCGATACTGGCACATGGCTTAAGTCGTAGTCAACACCGTGCGCTTGCATAAAAACCCAAACTACCGACCTTGCCTTGTACCTAATCATTCTTCTACTCTAGTATTTACTGACACAAAATACCTATCGGGTAGAGATGATCTTCCTGTCTTCTGGCGTATTCACCAAATGGTAAACATCCAGATCATTCATACTTTGAGTTTCTGATTCGCATGCACTTTTACAATTGTGTGTCAGATCAGATTCCGTGGATTCCTTGTATGTAGTAGATAAATCAATCTCACTTATTGAAGAATCAGCAAACGTTTCGTCATTAATTTTACAATCATTTTTTGTATAATCATCATTGTCTATCGTTACCTCCTGCCGAGAGGTGACTTTATTTGCTTCCTGACAGACATGTTATTCTACAACTTCTCCTTCATTGTCTTTATTTGATTCGTTCAATTGCCTTCTTGGTTCACCTTGACTCACTTCAGCATTTATATTTCACATTTGATGTTGTTCGACTTGCATTGCATCATCTTTGGTCACAACATCAGTAGATAACTTGTTATCATTTTACTTTTAGGGATATTTTTAAAGTCCGTTACCATTTATTGGACAATCTTAACCGGTTTCCCCTCTTTGAAATTACTGGCATTCGTTCTGTTTTTAGATCTAATCTGTCTGCCCCTCTTTTTGGGCTCGTCACTTGGTTTAGTATCATTTTAATTTATTCTACTTTCCTCTATAATATTCTCAGGTTTATCAGATGATATTTCCACTTTATCATCTTGTTCTATTTTCTTCCATAAATAATATTATCATCCTGTTTCTCTTTTCAGGATCTACCTTTCCATCGTGTTGCAGTATTCTTCATTGAATTATCCTTGTACGCGGTTGACGGTGTGTAAATCTCATCGTTGATGACGAGGTGGTCATCAGGTTCTTCTGTAAACGTAACATCACGTGTTGGTAATGGGGAATTCGTTTCCAGGCAGTATATTTGATAGGAAAGAGAGTCCTTGTATATTCAAACGAGTATACCTCTTATTGAAGTCCCGTCCAGTTTCTTCTTAATTTGTAAAGGAACGTGAACGAATTCCGTACGCCCAAAAAGCCAAAATTTATTTAGCTATTCAGTACGATTAGAGCTCGTATGGGGTTTCTTGATTGTTGAAAATTAATGCCGTGAATTTGTTTCTGATTGTATTTGCGTACTTTATTTCGTGACACCACCAGAATTTTGGTAGGCCGTCATGAAATAACATTGTGCGTACCATTTATGTTAAAGTTTGATTAATTATTTATGTCACGTGTAGTTGGACATGTGCCGCTCGACCCGACAATAAATTTTTAATGCCATTTATTTTCAGGAATTCTGAAGTTGTGCTTGAAGAGTATTCAGTTCCCTGATCCGTTCTCAAGGTTTGAATATCATAACCTCAGTTACTCATCCATGCCACGTACCTCTCCAGATTTGGAAATGCCTGAGTTTTGTTCTTCATGAAAAACGTCACCGTTAATCGTGTTAAGTCATCAATATAGGTCTAAAAGTACATATATTCATTCCTTTCTGGTATCGGGAATGAACCGCAGGTATCTGAGTATACTAGCTCACCTGGTCTTGTTGTTCTCAGCTTCGCTGACTTGCCCTCTTTGTTGAAATCTCTTGCGTGTAATTTTCCTTTCTGGCAATTTGCACGATTTAATTTGCATTGTAGTCGCTTTTTCGGATTTTAATCTTTCCGGATCTTGCAAAATGGGTGATCCCGCTTTTTGATAAGTGACCCAGTCGGTTATTCAAATCCCCCATCTGGTTTTCCCTGTTGTAGTTCTCGAAACTATTGTCATCAATTGAGCTACTATCTTCGCCATCATCAAGGTTTGTTGTATCATTTGTATTTAAATTTTAATCAGATCCATTCGAATTTGTAGTTCTGTATAAATTATCATGACCATGGACTCCTCGTGTCATTACTTGATCTCCTCTTAAGACAGTGCATTTTCTTTTGAAATAAAACACTTATTTTCGGATCGTGGGCCAATTGTACTATGGAGAGTAGGTCGCTTCCTATTTCGGGGACTGCTTTCACCGTACCATATTTCTTATGGGTTCCCCTTTTTTATTACAAAGTTCTGTGATACGGCTGTCATTATCGTTCTATCTGCACTTCTACATTCTTCTAGGTCTTCATCGTTTCTCGAGTGATGTGAAGCGCCTGACTAAATGATCCAATTTATTTCAAATTGGCGATCAGTACTCTTTGTGATAAAATCGAAATCTCGTGTCGTTTCTTCCATCACCATGCTTGCGGTAGATCGATCACTTGATGATTTATTCTCAACTCTGGAGTTTCCGACAAGTCTACTCTTGTATTCGGCGGTTCGGTGCCCTTTTTTCAAACACAAGTGACGATTCCAGTTGGACTGAAACTTCTTCCTTGTGTTTTATTCTTATCATATTTTTCACTATTTTTTATTATACTTTTCACTAACTTTCAACGCTGTGGATGAGGCGTCGTTGTTTTTATAGTGATAAATTTGGATCCTCTATGTCCTGAATCGATAGTTCTTGAAGTTTAGTCATCATATTCGCATATGGTTGATCCTTACACGACATGTTAAAGAGTCGTACTAATGATTTATAAACTTCCAGAAGCCCTCTTATCAGCCTACCCCACTTGTGGGCTTCTGGGATCTCGAACAAAGTGCCACTCACTCTATTCGTTAGTGCCTGTATTCTGCCTCTATATGGGGAATCATGCGTATGGTAATGAGTTTTGTATGTATGTCTCTTAGTGTATGCTCATCCTCCGCTTGGCATTGGGTGACCAATGTACTCCATATCGTACTCAACTCATCACTATCATCTAATGTACTTAGTGACTGAGCTGTCTCAGTAGCAAACATCGCATCAAGTAGCTTTTTGATAGTGTATATTTCTTCATATGTTTGGCTTGTGTTTTAATTCTTTCACTTTCAGTTTGTGATTCAAACTCAACTATCCGTTCTTCTAGCACATTATATGTGTATGCATTCGATTTTTTATTATATAGGAAATGATGATGGTAGTCCTTCTCTACCATTTCATTGTAAAAATGTATTACCCGCACGTTAAAATATTGTCCTAATTCGAAACGTTTTAACCCCCTCATGTAGGATGCGTATCCATCTTCTGGTTTCGTCATTTTTGTAGTAGTAACTAACTGATGATATAAATCAAAAGAAAATAAACAAAAGAATTTATTATAGTTTATAAAGGTGTTATAGTTGAGAAGAGATTCTTTCTTTTCTTACTTGCCTACTGATGAGTAATAGTTGTGTTTTAACCACACTTTTATGTGTATGTATACGTATTATAGTTTAGAAAATATTCTCTTTTCATATACTTTGTTTAGTAACTAGGAAAGACACTTGTGTTGGATAAATTATTATGTTATTAAGTGACAGATTCTCTATTTAACTTCTGAGTAATAGTAAACACGCTTGTGTTTGATATAATATTATGTTAGTAAGTAAATATTCTCTCTTTATCTTCTTGACCTCTTCCTCTTTGTCGGTAGCGCTACATACTCTTAATCAGTTTAATATTGTCGTTGAATCTGGGATTTAATATGCTCGTTTTGAGTAAATGAAGGTGCTTTTATTTTTAGGTCTTCTCGCTTGATTTTTCAGACAGGTTAGTGTCCGGCTTTTACACAGGTATTTTTTCCTATATTAGTAGATAATAAACTATTCTATGTTCATCATACGACGGCGGTACTGTAAGTGTGATATAAATACATAACGTGTTAATAAGACTGTCAGAACTCCGCAGTGTATTCCTTGTACATTGCTCCTCACTTAAGTGTATGAGTCAGATAATAAGTTCCTATTATTTCCAAACCAAATTTTATTTTTCTTACTCTCAATGATAACACAAGTCTTTTTCATTATTAAAAATAACACTTTTATTTCAGCAATGGAATTATTTTATGCGCACAGCTTATCGTAATGAGGCAACCAATTCAAAGTTATTCTGCAAAAACGGATGATAAAACGCAAGTTAATATAAAAACTCCGTCGTGCGTGAAAACCACCAACCTGAACAACTTTATGACGCATTCTTACATAATTTTGCTAAGCATCAATGTAGCCAACTTTGTTTTAAATTTCAACGAAAAGATGATTTTAAAACTCAGTCGGTACCAATTCTTGGGCATAGCACTGCTTCTTGTAATATTATGGGTATCGTACTGCCAATAAATACAGTTCGTAACAACCATTACTCTATGCGTACATTTTCAAGGTACATTTAGACCAGATTCGAAATACCAGATGTATTTGTCAAATAGACAGATCGGCGCGTCTATTTGATACAGGTGCGATCTTCGTGTAATACAACTCAATGCAAAACTACATGCACTTCTAGAAGAATGCTCGTACTCCACTCACACATGTTTGGGTTAATTCATTAATTCACTGCCTGCATTATTATTTTCACGCTATTTAGACTTGAACTAATACGAAATAGATTGAACTCAATTCGAACTAGTTAGCATTTGCTAACAATAGAGTTACACTAGACGTGTGTGATATTTAGAACTTAAATAGTTATGCCGGTATAAATATCGCACCCCGTAGAGGAGGAAAAATACATAAAGCTGGACATTTTTGAAAACCAGACACCACCAGCCTTTAGTAAGACTATAATATCGAAAGATTTATTTACAACCGTAAGGGGAAACCAGAACCAAACACGCTCTGAGTTGATTAATAGTCAACGTTGGGGGACAGTTCATCCAACATCTCCGACGTGTTCTTTGATCATCCCAGCTAGTAACCGATCTGAGGGAGGATACTAACGTTATCTCCGACCCGGCATCCCCAAAAGTGCTTCATTGTATCAGGATCGCGGTCATTCACACATCTAACGAATCAAGGTTATTCAATTTCCAGATTCATATGAGATTTGCTTTAATTACCTCTTTATTGACGTTTTGCTACTTTCTAGGTACTTAGTAGCCTATCCACTATCCACTGAATCGACAACTGAACCGACAGTATTGGTAGATGAAAAGCTTTTTCGGGCTTGCAGATAACATTTTTTCCAATGGTGATGGTTCTAATTTTCCTCCTGGGTACAATTATTAGACCACATCTCAACTGAATTATTTTCTGTGCTTTTCAATTGAATTCGTTGCCAACTAAAAAAGCGATTATGTAACATACATTACCCTTTCAACTCTTAAAAAAGTTTAGTGCGGTTAAAAATGGATTTTAACATGGTTTGGAAATATAATCTGAATAATTTACAAGGTCCTATATTTACAAGTCCAAGGAAGGGTCTTTCAGTGTCAGATACCCGTGCTAGGAATCTCCAGAGGAAGAGTATCCATCCATAACAACACAACATATTATCTAAAGATTATCTCATGTAGTTGTATAATTAAAAATCAATTTCTAAAGAAACTCCATCCCGTTTTCAAGCAATATGTTATTCACTGTAGGAGTTTTGACTGCAATACGTCCACGTTCCCTGGATACTTTGAGTATAAATCAATGCGGAAGTTATCAATCAATGCAGAAACGGTTTGGATAATTTATGGCACCGTAGGCAGTGCATCTGGTGCATCAAAGACTTCAAGTGGTGGTTACAAAAGTATTATAGAGAAGCTCGTATAAATACTTGTCTTGAATGAGAATTAAAATCACACAAATGTTGTTTTTTTGCTGACATCGATGAATATATAAATATCAAGTCTGAGCTGGAGGCTGATAATGACCGGTTTCCTCTTGAAATTAATAATATAGACACTGAAATGAGGAACTTCTTAGAGGGATAACATATAGATATTAATGCGTTTGGTCGTATTTTGAAGGACTTCTTTATTACAGAAAACATTTTGGAACCGGTACTAAGGGGTTCCTTACAACACATGGGCTTAGAAGTTCTCTGGGATCACTCTTATTTGATAAAGGTCATGACTACTCTCATATAGCTACGAGGACTCTCCATTTCGACCCGAGTTCATTGAAGCATTACCAAAATATTTCCAGAAATATGGGGAAGAGGCAACAACATGATTTAATCAAGGGTAGAAGAACAGATGGGTCGAGGTCCACTGATGTAGTAATAACAAATGATGGCAAGCAGATATAGTTTAATCGCACTGGGAATGCATTCATGGTAGTAGATTATGCGCGTGACATGGCTTCGTAAACAGTGCCTATAATTTCTGTTCATCACTTGGATGATCCTATTTCAACTAACCCATGTTTCAAAGCGTGCAAAGCAAAGTTTTTTCGATGGCGGTGAGAATGGCAACCATCGGTCTTCAATTTTATCAATACATTGGTGGGACAGTACAGATTACTGTAAACTGATACAGTAATCCTGAAACAAATAAATATCAATGCTATTTCACTTCATTTCTTAAAAATTTTAATAAATAATGAAAGTTAGCGTGAACTAGGGCGAGAGGACTAAATAAGGCTACGTGTCTGTAATGTGAAGATAGTTCATGGTAGTAGCTCTCAATTCTTCAAGCATAAGTTATCTATCATCTCGGTCCTTGAGAAGCGGATGTGCACGTAATCCAATCGTCTTGTATGGACCACCACGGGGCACCAGGATGAAAAGGGGAACACCGGTACAATGTGAGTATTGTACCGAAGTCTGGTAGTATCACACACACTAAAAATTCATATTGGTACTGCTGAATAGAATGAAGGAGTACCAAGCGGATCCATGTGATACAATACAGTCCCCCTTTCTTAGGAACTGTGTCCTACAGTTCATGGCAAGGCGTGAGGATCGGTGTGCTTTTTTGGACCTGCTAATCTAACAGTATCATCACCAAAATTTGAATATGAGAGTGAGGAAGAGAATATAATAGAAGAGGAAAGAAGGAAATAAAGAAAAAGAAACATAGTAACATTGGATATAAGTGGGCTGGGTGGAGCCAGTGTATTATTACTAGAAAATAGAACATAAAAATATGTGCATCGGCGCATATTACCATGAGTAGAGTGAAAGAAACATTGCCTTCGCTATTGGCACAGGAGAATTGGTGACCAAATGTTGAGCGTATTCCGTAGCTGTGCTGAAAAACTTGTTCAGCACCGCTACGGAATACACTATACACTGTATGCTTGGCAAGCAATTGAATTCTTGAATAGTTGATTGTTGGGTGAGGGGAGAGACATTATTTCCAAGTGCTTTTCCAAGTTTTTAATAGACGTTTATCTCTTAACTTTTCATTTTTATTTTCTGTTCTGAAGAAGAAAAAGCAAAAAAACTTTTTTGTTCAGAATAAATAGGCGAATTTTTTCGTCTCCAAACATGAATCTTCACCGGCCTTGCCGAATTGATGTCCTGAACTTGTTAATGATAGATTGACAATTTAATTAAGATGGTTTCCCGTTCCTCGGAACGTAATGCTACGAATTCACAGAAAGGAGCAGCCATAAAATCGGAGAAATTACAAAAGAAGCAAATGTGGTCCCTTTTTATCGATGCTAAAGTTGTTTTTTCGTGTTTGTTGCTTTATCTTTGTTCTTCCAGGAAAGTTTTCATTATTATTACGTAGTAGGAGAAGGTCTTCGTGCACTTTTCTTGGCAGTTCTAGTTCGGTTGGAAGCCTTCCAGTAATTTGTAACCAATGTCGCGTCTAAGTCTCAGCTATATATACCACTGTGGATTGAGCAATCTGATAGAAGGGCAGATTAATTCATTTCAGTACCATTGTATTAATTAGATTATACGCGTTGCAATTTCTGTTCCTGTAATGGTTAAGGATCATCCGTATCCGTGAATTTTATGCAGTCTTCATTGATATCATTTATATCACTAAGTGACTTGGTGTTTTCATTCTCATTCAATATGTCTAGAGAAGTTGTTGCCATGACAGAGTACGGTGGAGTCAATTTTATACATCTGTCTATCGATACTTTAAAACTGTTTCCTTCATCAATGACAATGTTGGTTAGCGTTACGCGGATTACGGCCAATTGTCCAACTGAATTTGGGAGTAGCTTATTGACTGTAGCGGTTTTTATTCGTGTCAGTATTTCTTTGAATGTCATCCAGTGCGCGATCGACAAAAACTTCGTCGCCTTGGTAAAATAGATTATGTATCCATTAATAGGTACTTTTTTGTCAAAATACTTATTGTGGTTAGCTTGATCAAATCTTATCTTTTCATCCATATTGGTGACCATTTGTTCAATTTGTTTCAGTATACGTATTTTTGTGGTGCTGAGTCCGGAGAAGTTTAAAAAATCTGCGAAGTGTTGTTTATGGATAGTGAGAGAAACATTGGATCATGCGGGTATCTTGTTAAACATAAAGAAAACGAAGTGATTCCGGTTAATCGGTGCATTTGAATGTTTTAAGCGTACATAAGCGGTTCGATTTAATCATCCTAATCTTTTTCATGTTGGGTTACGTAATGTTTTATTCCGTTAGCCAGTATGCTACTGTACCGTTCGTACATTACACTATTATGCGGGTGAAACAAGGGCGTGTTTAGATGTTGAATACTGAGAGTGGAAAAGAATGTAGCGAAGAATGTGCCGATAAATGTAGAGCAATTATATCATAGTATGTAATAAGGTATGCCAAAATTGTACGCCCAAATGAACCAGGGAGGAATATGCCGTAACAGAGACAATTTTCTGATCAAGGGGTACAGCCTGAGTCAGTTTAGAGTACCAGTAGGTATTGACTAAAACGAATCAGTTGCCATTAGACTTTTTTAGGGTTCCGATGATATCAATTGCTATAAATGGCAAGGGTCCATTCGGTTGAAAAAGTTTCAACTGATACTGATGTTATTGTTAGCGTGGAGATCCACTATTTATCGTCGTGCGCTCTCTATACCTAGCTCAATTGGCAGAGCGTATGGCTGTACATCATGTTGTCCCTACTCCTAATGTAGGATGGGAGACCAGTGAAAGGTAGCGTGAACTAGGACAACAGAACTAAAGAAGGCTTCGTGTCTCTAATTTTTGGAGAGTTCATGTTCGTAGTTCTCAATGCTCAGCTACCTTCTCGGTCATTAGCGGCAGATATGCACGTGATCTCCTCATCTTGTAGGGATCGGCACGGGGGACCCGGCCAGAAATAGTAACACCGGTGCCGTGTGAGTGTTGTACCGAGGTCAGGTACAGTGAAAGAAAACATTACCACGTGTACGGCTGTATGGAAGCTAGTAGTGCCAAACAGATCCATGTGATACGTTACAAATAATATAAAAAATATGGAAAAAATAAAAAATATTCATTTTAGATAATAGAGAGTTTGGGATAAGTGAAGTGGGTAATAAATGAGTAGTGTGCACTGGTGCATTTTGGGTCGTGTAGGGAACGAGTACGAATTTTGTCATTTTTACTTTTTATATTTGGTCTATTTTGGCGAAATAGTCACACCGATTTCACTAAACATTTGAGTGAAAAAATGTGATTTTATAAAATTTATGGGGCGTTTTTTAGGCGAATGGGACAGCTCTTTTTGTTAGTACGACAGTATCAAGTTTCCGTACCCTAAAAAATAAAAAACTAACCGTGCAGATCTATATGCTACAATCGAGCAGAACTTTTCACGTGAATTTCTCTCCCGTCACAGAACGGAAGGAAACAAAAAAAGCGACCTTTTACAATCGCATTTTAACTGATGATGAATGCTACACAAACGGTCGGGGTGGGGGAGGACGTGAAGAAGAAGCTACATCTATGGAAAGAGGTGCTACAGTTGATGTGCATGAACCACAAAACGGACATAACGGTGAATCAAAATCCGTCGCTGACGCCAAAAATACATCACAACAACCAGCAAGCTTCTCAACTCGTGCGCTGAAGATGGGCATGAGATTTACGAACAATTTAGACATCGCTATGCTGAAAGTAGTTCTTACTACTGATGCATCTATGTCTGTTCATTAGGAGATCAAACCTAACTTTGACGATGCGTTAAATATATTTGAGGTTGCATTGCCTTCTTCATCATTCATAGTCATCATGAAGCCTACCTGGAAGAGTCTTAACAGGTACAAGAAATTCATTTCTGATCACCGCCTTGTGGTGACTAGAAACCTGACTGCAAATGAAATCATTGAGGTGAGGGGAGCGGGAGATTTTGTTGGATGAAATTGTTTTGGCGGCAGACGAACAGGAAGGAAAGCGTAGAGATGAAAGGGACGAACGGACATGTCTTGATGAACTACTACGGTTAAGTGGTCATCAGATCCGAGACCAATAAGTGAATCATCTAAGAGTGTCAAGAAATGACGGTGAAGATACGCCTACACCACAAAAGAGGCAATCTTCATGCGACTCTGATAAAGAGGACAATAAACGCATGGAACAGCATGTCCGTCAACAAAAATCTAGTGCCGAGAAGTGTTTTAAAATAGAACACGTCCGATTGGATTTGGAGGAGTCGAAGGCAGAAATGGAGGCCACGCGGGACAGAGTTAAGATGGAACGTTCGAGTCATATGGAGGCTTTGCAACTGCCTCAATTTCAGATAGGCTCTGAACGCTTGGAACTGGACCGTGCGTGCCTGCAACTAGATTCTGCGGAATGAAAGTCGGGAATAAAATAACGTATACATACTAGTATTTTTTTTGCTGCTATAGCGCTAAAGCTTTTATAATTTTGTTAAAACTTTAAATGCTGTGTTTGAGATATGTTTGCAGACTTTCTGGGGGACAAATTAAAATAACTTTGTGGTCGGCCTCCGTGTCCAAGCCATACTTTTAAATTCCAAAGTAATGATGACGCTAACATCAGTGATATTGGGGTAGTCATTTGTTGACCACGACTGTTTCAGATCCTTGTATGACCACCCCACAGCAACACGTGCACCATTCATTGCATGATTATATATATGTTGCTATGGAGTAGCAACACCACTTAGGTATTAAACTTGCATCCAGGGACGCAGCAGATTGGCGGTGTCCCGGGTGATACAGTATTGCATTCCTTCTATTTTAAGTCAAGTTTGTAGTTGTTCATCTAAATTACTTTGGCAGAAAAATTTCAAGTCGTGGTGCCGATTGACTTCCAGTCCATATAGATGAAACATAAATCCATCCGGAATTGATATTGTTTGATAAATAAATCAATAGAAGCGCTTTTGGCCCCTGTAAAAACTTTGTTGATTACTTCCTCCCCCCGCCCGTGACATTTAAATCTTTGTGCAGTCAATAAAACCTATGTAATTTTTCATAGGTGCTCCATTCTCGTAAATATGTCTAGCGTAGTCGCTTGCTCTTGAAATTAGTAAATCACCTCGTAGTGTAGAAAGTAGCTGGCCGTATGTCTCGATGAACGCCTCAATAGATTACCAGAATACTTCTGAGAGTGCGTAGTCTCTCATTCCAAACGTAAATTCGACGCCCCTCCACCGACACGGTGTGGCGATTATACGCATAACAATGAACCTAGTTGTGATTTCATCACAATAGTAGCCGCGTCGTTCTGTTTTCCCTGTCCAGAAGTCTATTATTTGTGCAATTTTATGCACATCCCGTTTCAGAAACCTAAAGTCGGTCAAGCTTTGTTTTTCCGCAAAGACATCAAATTGAACGTAACTCAATTTACATGGCGCGGACGTAAACGTAGTTCTCCAAGTCCTTCTTTCGATTTCGTAGTCTAATGTGCACATGATGCAGGAATTCAATGACGTGTTCAGTATCATGGCGTGACAAAACATTATTCGTTTCCTACTAATTGTTTCTTTGACTTTCACGATGGAAAAGTCAGTCTGCCCCATAATAATTTTCACAGTTCCTTTTGTTTCGGGTTTCCCAATTTGGCGGTGTCACGGTTCATTAAACCCACGGTGGGATTTTTCACAGTATTGAATTAGGTGAGGGAGGGCGCTTTCATACGAACAAGGTGGTTTCGAAGTGGAGGGATCTGAATCTGACACAGAGAACCGATACTGTAAACTTATTATTATTATAATGTAAGTCTCGAGTGAAACATCCTTCTCTTTTCTATCAATATCAGTATGAATTATTTTTTCTATCAGGTTACCAATCTGACATGCGCACAGTCTGTTTCACTAAATTCTCGTCTTATCCAAAAGTGAAATCGGAAAAATGATTATATAAAACGGCAAATAAATGGGATAAAACTTGTCATTTTTCCAAATCATTTTTTACATACTTCAATTATCCAAATATCTCTAATAATAATAATATTATCTTGCTTACAGTTCCTTCCTCACAAATTTCCGTGATTACATCAGTAACTGATTTAACTGTTGTCATCATGGTTTCGAGTGACAACCATGTCTCAACCATTTAACAAATAAGACAAGTGGAGCGGTCGTATTTATATTTATATCCCTAGTCTTGATAATTAATAATAAAGTATTAATATCAAGACTAGGTGTTGAAGTTCTGGGTTGAAACTTTATTATTTATTTATGCATATTGCGTACCACATTCTTCGTGACTTATATACACTATTCATGTCTCGTGTCAAACATAAAACATTCGTCGCAAGTCGACGGCGCTGCCGAATCATTCTCTGACTGTAAGTGTGTTCCTTACATTTGTGTTACAAGCATTGGTGGACACTGATTCTTTGTGCAGTGCCTATTCACTTCACTTTCACTTTCACTTCCACCTCCAATACTTAGCGCCGTCATGTCATATCCAGACACTCCTGCTCGACGAATACCTCATGCTCCAATGAAGTAGAATAATAAAAAAAAGGTAAAAAACGATGGAGTTACTATTGACGATTGATTACATCGGGCAGTCATAGCAATGAACTCTTGATGATCTTATTCATCAGCTCAAAGAACCTGTTGTTTGAGAGTGGCTTAGTAAGAAGATCAGCAAGCTGCTATTCCGTTGTCGTATACTTTAGGACAATTTCTTAAGACAATACTTTTCTTTGAGGTAATGGTATCTCAAGATTATATGTTTTGATGTAAGGAATCGTCCCTCGTCGCGCACAAGTACTATGCACGCTCGATTGTCCTCATGCCAGACCGTAGCCTTCAGTTGTTCGTTTCCTAGATCATGTAGCAGCTGACTGAACCAAATTATCATTCGTGTAGCGGAGTCAGCCGCAATATATGCCGCCTCGGGCGTACTGTGCGCGATTATTTTCTGGCGCCTCGAGGTCCAATACACGAGATGAGTCCCGACGTAGGCCAGTATCCCAGTAGTAGATCGCCTTGTTTCGATGTTATCCGCCCAGGATGCATCCAAAAATACATGCAACTCATTCTATGGATCGTACCGTTCATAACACAATCCGTGCCACTTTTTCCTTTTAAATACCTTGCCACTCCTTTGAGCGCATTCCAATGCACTTCCCGGGGACTATAGACGAAGCTTGATAGTTCCGATATAGCCAGGGATATGTCTGGTCGGGTACAAAAGCTTAGATGGGGCAAGAAGCCGACTAGCTCGCGGTATTGATATTTGTTTTGGGTCTCGCCCTCTTCTGGTGGGATCAGCTTATTAAATTCTGTGCTTTCGCACAATGTAATATTTTTAATTTTTGAATCTGTCATATTAAATTTCTCCATTATCTTGTCAATATAAATCGTCCGAGTGATATACATACCTTCCGTTTTATCCATGACATTCATGCTCAAACTGCATTTGACTTTTCACATATCAGTCATAGTAAATCGACTGCTTCGGATATCCTTGGCTTTTAGCAGTGTGATTTGGTTTTCTTCCATGATCAATATGTCGGCAACTTCAATGAGAATTGCAAGTTCAAGATTCCCTTGCTTGTAACGTGTATATAGACATCTGTCTGCCGCGGTGGGCTGCATGCCAGCCTCGTATTTTAAGAATTCATCAAGGAGTTCGTTCCATGCTCTTGAAGGCTGTTTCAAACCGTACAGAGCCTTCACGATTCTGAGAAATTTTCCTTGGGGAACTGAATGATCAAAGCCTAGAGGTGGCTCACTTTATACCGAATCATTCAACGATGCGTTCAGAAAGGCAGTAGTGATGTCCATTTGATGGACCTTGAGTCTTAGTTTCATTTTCAAAGATAGTAGCACTCTTTAAATTTACAGTTTTGAAACCGGTGCGTGGGTTAGATTGTATTCGACGACATGCTGTTGCATGAATCCTTTCACCACCCAGTGGGCTTTGTATCTTGTTGTTTCGCCTTTTTCATTTTGTTTAATACGAAAAACCTACCGCGTATCAATGTGTTTTCGTTGTATCGGCGTGTCAACAAGTTCGTAGACCTTCATTTGTTTTATCGCCTCCAGTTCGTTTTGGAATGCTTTCAGACAATTTTCACGATCGTTTGTCTGCATTGGCTCCTTGAAGGTTGTATTGACTGGAGTTGAATCTTTTTTTAGCAGTGACTGGGCGCACATGGCAGCTTCCTGTGGTGTGGCACTTTTCTTGTTCGTCTGCTCCTGCTGGGATTCTTGAATCAAAGTGACCTTTGACACTTCGACTTCATGATCACAGCAGTGTAGTACTTGGTCCGTATCGTTAGCAATAATTTGTGCGGATGGCGTCCGCTTTGCCTCGCGCTTGCCATCGTCAATGTTTGATCGTTCAGGTGACGCTTCGTTCGGCTCTGGTGCCGTCGGCAGTAGTAGTTTTCCTATATATCCTGCTGGGGCAGAGCTCCCCTTCGCATACGAAAGTGTTTGTTCCGTTACTTTGTCATAGGTGCTAGAATGAGCTGTAGGTGTTCTTTCAACCGTGGCTGCCCTCGACTTACTACGCGATCCCGGCGGCCGTCCACGCCGCTTTCTTGGAGCGATTGTGATTGGTGTAATTTCTTGTACAGTAGCGTTATTTTTTGCTGTAATATTGTCAGGTGGGTGACTGAAAGCAGACTTTGGAGTGTCGTTTTGGGACATTGATTATACTGTATTACTTACAGTGCCCTTTTTGGTATTTTTGTAAGTTACACATGTTGACAAGTGCCTGGGCGAAATTTCTTTGTCAGCCCTATTTTACTTGTCAAGCTTTGATGGTGCTTTTTCTTTTGCTTTGGGAATGCGGTTGAAATCTGCTTCTGATTACCGACTGCACCAATTTGGTTGCTCGAGTTGTAACTGTGGGTTTTATGTACAAATAACTTCTCATCCGTTTTTTCTATGAACGTGACATCACGTGCATGAATTATTCTTTTTGTTCTGGCACAGTACACCTTGTAGAATAACAGACCTTCAGCAACTCAACCAAAATCCCACGCTCCGAGGTGACGTCCAACTTTGTGCGATTCCGCAGAGGCGCGTACACGAGGGTGGTATATACAAAGGGTTTGAATACCTTGAGTTCAGCTTCCTTATAGAAGAAGCGACTGTACGGTGTCTCTTGATTCTTAAATGTGCCAGTCGTGCAGCGATTTCGAATTGTTGTTGCGTATAAGATGGCTTTGCCCCACCAAAATGTAGCCAATCCCCCGTCGAACAACATGGCATGAGACATTTCTACTAAAGTACGATTCATCCGCTCAGCGACGTGCATTTGATCATGTACAGCTCTCCCTGTTTAAGTACGCATAATACCGTTTGCTTTTAAGTAATCTTGTATTCCACGCGAGGCATACTCTGTCCCTTGATCGGTTCGAAGGGTCCGTATGCCGTATCATCTCGTGTACATGAATTATTTGTATTGTTCTATATTCTTCCGGGTCTGTGTCTTTGATTTTATCTGAAAGGTGTCCTGAGAAATCGTATATGAATGCTTGAACATATAGATTTTAATTAATGTCAGAGATAGAAAAAGGTCCACAACTATCCGAGTATATTAGCCCTCCTGGAGCCGTGGTCCTAACCTTTGCATTTTTCGGGTGTTTTATATATCCTAAGGTGTGTGACTTTCCCTGCGCGCATATTACGAAATTTAGTGGACGTTGTCGTCCTTATTTGATTGGAGTAATGCTCCCAATTCTTTCTAAGTGTTTGATGCCGATCTGAGAGAGACGTCTAAGTCTGCGATGCCAATCTCTCATGAAATTTGGTTGCATGTAATTGTTATATTCATCCTCTTGTTCGGATTCTGAATCTGAGTGATCAACATCACTGTTTTGAGTGACAGCATTTTCTTTACCGTTTTCATTCTGATTTCAATAAAGATTGTCCTTGCCTTTATGGCCTATGGCAATTGTTTTAGAACCATCACGTATTGTGCATTTCTCATTTCAGGACATTACGAAGACGTTCTTGTCGTCCGTCATTTGGCCTATGGAAAGTGGGTTTCGTCCCATGTTAGGAACGAATTTTTCTTCTCCATAGCTGTGGTCGATTCCTTTTGCCTTGATTTCGAAGCGTTCGTTGCCATCTGTGGAAACTGTTCCACAGTGCTTTATGGTTTGCTACTTTAACTTTCTTTGGTCATTAGTGCAGTGGTGGAAAGCTCCGGAGTCCATCACCCATTGCTTGTCCATATCTTTACTGAACATTTTTGGGAGTTCAATTGTGGAGAATGAAAAGTCTTCAGATTTGACTTATTCTGCGGCATTGTTTCCTGCAGCTCTTCTTTCTTTCCATTTTGGCTTCCCTTCATTCTTTTTTCTACATTCTGTTATTCGGTGGGCTTTGTATTGGCACCAGAGACATTTTCCTTTGACGCTCTCTCAGTCTTTTCTTGAGATGTGCCTCCTGCATTCTCTGTGATATTCATCGCCAGTCCCGAACTATTTGCTTTTCCTTGCCATTAGAGGGGTACATTCGGATCGCCGATGTTTTCAATTGAAAGCTCTTTCAGTTTTAAGATGAGTGTAGAATACGTTTTTTCATCCAGGGACACATTTATCGTTCTTACTCCTGAATTGTAGACATCCAGTAAACCTCTCGTGATTGTTCCCCACTTTTGAGCCTCTTATACAGTGTATTCTGTATAACCCAGGCGTTTTATCAGCTCCTGTATCCTTCCTTGATAGGATATTAGGCTTTCAGTGGTGGACATTTTTATATTTCTCACCTGTTGATAAATCTCACGGAGGGTGTTAACGTTTGTAGAGCAGCATTGAGCGAGGAGAACATCCCAAAGGTTTCCGATATCATTGGTGCTTTTGACTGCACTTCATGATCTCGTTGTTTGTGGTCATAGACATCTGATTAGATAACTTCTAGCTAATATATTGTCCTCTTGTTCCTCCTAATCTACATCAATAAGTTCTTCGTTGGTAGCACCAATCAGTGCATTTGATTTCCTCTTTTTAATGCATTCAGCTGTAAGATGGGATTCAGAGTCGTACTCGAAATGGCAGTGAAGTTTATTTTCCACAATTTCATTGTAGAAACTGAATACCCATAAGTTGAGGTCTTGTCCTAATTCAAATTTTCTTAATCCATGCTGGCATGACATATGCTCGTTATTGTCTTCCGTCATTGTGGATAGTAAAGGAAAAAAGAGAAAGTGGTTGGTACCAACCTTTTTTTGGTATCATGAGTCTAGCCAGACTTTTAATCTGTTGAAGTTCTGAGTTGAACATTATTATTTATTTCTGTATATTGCGTACCACATTCTTCGTTCCTTATATACACTATTCATGTCTCGTGTCAAACATAAAACATTCGTCGCAAGTCGACGGCGCTGCCGACTCATTCTCTGACTGTAAGTGTGTTCCTTACATTTATGTTACAGGCACTGGTGGATACTGGTGCTTTTTGCAGTGCCTATTCATTTGACTTTCCCTTCCAGCTCCATTACTTAGCGCTGTCATTGCATTACTCTCAACACTAGAGATATAAATAGTATCCGTTGGCGTAGTGTACATTTTCCACTACGCCAAGGGTTAATTTTCCTCTTGTATACAGTACTATGATGGTACCCGCCACCTTACATTCGCCTCCATTAAGGGAAGCTCGCACCGTTCAAAAATTAATTGTAAAACATGAAATGTGTATTTTAATAAAGCCTATATTGAAAAAATACGGTGCAAAGGCAACGACGGTTGTAGCGTGACATGTCCTTGATGCACCGTTTTTCGCTGGGCCAACGTAAATGTTGTGCAAGAATTTGGAACTGTTTGAAAATTTGATTTCGAAGATGAAATTTTGGTTTTTAAGCTTTTTTTATATTTAAAAAAATTTCAAAAAGTTATGTTGTGCATGGAACAATATGGAGGTGTACACTGGAAAGGGCACACATAATACACTAGAAATATCGTTCAAAAATCGAAGTTCAGATTACTGCACAGGTCTGAATTTTGCAACGCATATATGCACCGGTACCCTTACCGAAACGGAGAGGGAATGAAATATCCCGGTGCCTGTCAGGAAAAAAGTAAATGGGAGATGTCACGATTTGGCCCTAGAAAGGGGTGTACGTTTTGGGGTTGAGGCACGCGATTTTATGAATTTTGAAATTTTTTTTTGGAATGTAAAGCGTGGTGAAAATCCTTGTAAGGATTTTTTAAAAAATACCTATAATAATGGAAATACACCCCTTAAAGTGTCGTTACACCTCTGTCCAGGACTTGACCCTGTATTTTTCCATAGAAATGTTCTATCCCCAAAATGGCGGAAATCTTTGTTTGTTTTCAACACTTTGAGAATGGTGACGTTAGAAACAATTTCATTTTATAATATTGAAAATCCGCTACACACCCTACCTAGAAAGATTTGCACACACGGAAACATTTAGATAACATATCTTTTACCGTATCAATCCTAGCTTTTTCGTTTCTTTTGCTGTTTTTATTCGTTCGTCAAGGGAGATAATATCACAATATTATTAAGAATATAATTCCAAAAACAGGTTATTGGTAGTATTTTGTTTATTAAGTTTTAAAATTTTATTAGGTTTTTTTAAAAACATATTAAAATTTTAAAATGTAATATGTTTCATTTTAAAAAAAGAAACATATTACATTTTTAGAAGTAATAAGTACATAAATTTTTTTTAAAAGTGTTAATTGCATTTATTTTTAAAAGAAAGCAATTAACAAAGGATGGGAATTATGATAAATGTAATGATAAATTTAAGCTTCGGGAAAGGGCTGAAAAAGTGGATGCGAACGACGGTGCGAAGAAATAAATAATGAAATCCTTCCCCGGTAATAGCAGATGTGCACCGCCGTTCGCACCAAAAATGTAGAGATTTTTTGATTAAAACATGGTGTCCCAGTTTCGAATTATCCAAATTACCGTAATAATATTACCGTTCAAATATTATACGAACCGCATGTTGTGCATTACAATTAAATGTAACATCATTCTGTAATGCACAGAACAATGTTACACATGTCGTGTTCTTGATAGAATATTTGATTGTTACTATTATTGTCGTCTATTTCATAAAATTGTTCGAAAAATATGTTTTGAAATAGAATGTTGGAAATGAAGATTACACCTGTCATCTTAGATTTATGATGCCCCAGTGTACTCGGTACGACTCGATGACTTGTCGTTTTAGATGTGGTAGGATATTTTTCACTGTACTATACCAAAACTATGATAAAGCTACAGTACTTGACTGAGTTTTGTAACGCACTTTTTCTCATCTGAAATGGAAAACGATATGAAAGAGGTACAATAATATAAAACATGAATTCTGAGGCTGGCTTAGCACTAAAAACACTGTTACAAAAATCGCTGTATTTGGACTGTAATAGTATATGAACGTATTTGTTAGCTCCCCTTTGTCGAGTTATTTTTTTGCTCAAAAGTGTTAGAAAGCTACTTGTCTCAGCTTTGTAACGCAGTTATGCGGGTTTGCAACGGACAAAGATATTAAAAGTTATATTATAAATCACGACAATAAAAAATATGCATTCTGATGCTGTTTGACCGCAAAAATACCAATCACCAAATCGATGTATTCGGAATGTAACTGAATATTTTGGTATTTCTTACCTCCCACTGTCAAGTGTTCTGCGTCTTTACACAAACGTGCTCTACAAAGCTACTTGTGTCAGCTTTGTAACACACTTTTGCTCGTTGGCAATGGCCAACGTTATGAAATGAAAAATGGTATATCATAAAGTACGACAATAATAAATCCTCATTCTGATGCTGTTTGAGCACCGAAATAATTATCACCACACCGATGTATTACACCGGCCACCGTAATTATTGTCAGTGACACTATTTGACTTTGCTCAAATATTTCTTCTCCACATGTATTACTGTCAGTGACATTAATTTCCGGACTGACAAGAATTGTCGTAGTACTTTATTAGTGTCAGTGACACTAATTTCCATTTGAAGCACTATTGCGAAACCAAAAGTGCGCACTGGCCCCGCCAAGAATCGAACCTGGGGCCTCGATTGCAGAAATACAACACAAAGGTGGTGCCTGACCACTTGGCCGGACCATCTCGGCGGCTTTTGCCACACGACTGGGTTTCTTGAGAGTATATATACTCTCAATATTAAAATTTGATGTACAACGATATAGTCCTGCTATCCAAAGCCCCGTCTCACATTATGAACTGTACATACAATATACAGTAACCTTAGTAATAGAATGCTTCACAGTGTCAATCATGTACGGCGTATTAAATGTCGCCGTTTGAGTTTGTTAATACAGTGACTGTTTGACATCTGGCAATATTACCGTTTGACTTACCAAAATTGGTCTAAAAATTGCCATGAACGTTGCACATCTCTTTTGTTCACATTCCTAACTCACATTTTGACAACAGGTCTAGCCAGCCGAACTCGTTCATCGACACCTTCGTTCTCTCTACGCGACAACATCAAAAAAAAAGTCTTCAGGTTACCCTTTCCGTGCGTGCATGGAACGAGTGGCAGATATTCGCAGAAATGCCTCCAGCCCCGCAAAAAGACGTCTCGAAGTAACACCTAACGTAAGTGCAGTTCCAATTACTCCACCAACATTGATGAAAGCAACCTCCAACGATAATACCCAACGTTATGCCCTTCACAAGGGATAAAGAATAAAGGTACATAAAATGTGCTGACGATCGCACAGCGCGCGCACGTTGTTAAGTGGATGCTCGACACGGTAACAAAGGAGGGAGGACAAAATATTGCGACCAAAGGAGTAAAGGAGTTTCTGATTCTCTTCCGTACTTCCGCAAACGCGGATATTCAAAAGGCGCTGCGTCTGTGGAAAGCTCGCCAGAACTACGATTTCGCGAAGCAAAGCAACCGCAACGAAACCGCTCTCTGCATAAATCGTGATACAAAAAGCGGACTTCACCAAGTCAACATTAAAGCAAAATCAGGGCGCGGGATACGGCTCGATGCATGGACTGATTCACTCCACCTCGATCTCCGATCCGATTTCGATAGACTCCGCCCGTGTTGGATTAAAGTTCACGCACTCAACTTTTGCGCTTGTCGCGTTGAAATTGCTATCAGAAAGTTCCAACGGCTTCCATGGGCGAGACATGATTGATGAACATTTCGTCTTTTGTACTGACACTAATTAAATAATTGATCAAAACCAGGTCACAACAATTAGCGTCACTGACACTAATTATTTACTGACACTAATTTATTCGTGACACTATTTATGGTGGCCGGTGAAGAACCATAAATGCTTACACGGTATTGATTTTCTCTGCTTTGTCGTGCTTTCTTTTTCTTTATTGGACAAAAGGGTGGTACGAAGCTGCTTGCCCCATCTTTGTAACACAGTTAGGCGTTATTGAAACGAACAAAGATATTTATCGTTAAATGATTTATTTATAAGCATGACGACGGGAAAATTCATTTTAATTTTAACGAAGCTAGAATGCTATGTAAAATTAGGGAACGAACCAATTCACTTTCTAATGATTTGGCATGGAATCATCGTTAAATGGTAGTTGTATTTCGTTTTTCGGATGGCATGAATTACTTCCTCCTTATCAGAATCCAACATTTTGAATGTCTTTCCTTTATTGAGACGGGGTGTATGTTATATTGAAGATGCGGGAGATACATTTCCAAGTATACTTTCTGAAGAAAGTGTTGCTACAATTGTGAAGTTTTCAAGATGAATAGTATTGATGGTTGCGAAATATCACGAAATCGCTGTGTTCCAGTTGTTCTG
>JAULBU010012134.1:0-23078 GCA_032358235.1 Odonthalia washingtoniensis | reverse complement strand
CGGCCATATGGCGAGTCCTGATTGGCTTAGATGCCATAGAGCTACATTACAGCGAATAATGGGCAGAGCCCATTACACACCCCGATGAATAATACCACAGCATTTAGTGACATTACGTCCAATAACCCACGGGGAGGAACCTTCGATTATCAGATGACAAATCTCAACTTTTGTACCACCATCTGAATTCAACTGTAGCGTATAAGATCCTATAATCTTCTTTGGATGGCTTCTATGCTCACCATTGCCCTATTTACATAACGGAGTTCCCTTAATGTAATCAGGAAGAGGGCCTAACTTTCCTTGACATGTACTGTTGATTGTAGACACATTATGAGATAATTCAGACAAGCCAAGATCACTGTAGGGAGCACCGTCATCAAGAAGTGGTCCAGGAGTTGTACTGTCTGAATTTTATAGATGAGCCATATGGAAAGACATTGTTCTCCGCTCATGACCACGTGTATGAGAAGATTGTCCACTGTAATTACGATTTTGATTTTCTGAATTATTTTCACATTCTGGATCATCTTTCCAATGTCCAACTGTTTTGAAGACTACACATTTAGTTTTTTTTAATTTATGCAAGAGTTTTTTTTGTGTGTTTACCATGTTCAAAAATTCATTTTTTTTGAAATTATTGACATTGAGATGCTGAGGGTTGGTAAAATGATTGGTTGTACTAGTTTTGAAGTTTCAATGTTTTGGACTGTCAGATGATCGGAGAATTGAAGCTACATTCTCATATTTGGTTATGGACAATACATCATCATCCGCTTCAATATCCTTATTCTTAGGACTAGTTGCAGCAAGAATTATAACGTACTGGTTGTTGTCAATATTACTGTTTGACAGTAGGATAAATGCCACTAATGACTCTGGTAGTTTACTTTTACTAGTAGCAAGAATTTATTGTGGCCACCTGTGCATCGAAACATGACTCAAAGTTTTTTGTAGATTAATTATCTCCACTGCGGGTTGACAGTAGCGATAAGAACTTCTCAAACACATCGGTAACTCTATATAGACCGTCTACTTTATGAATTGCACCCGCCAATAGCATAGCTCCTGACTCCTGTGTAAGCATTGCAGCATTAACCTTTTTACAAGGTCTTTTGTGCGGCCATAAAGTTGAGACTGTAAGATAATACCTTGTAGATTGGACGGAATTCTGTTACTGTTTGCTTCTGACAGACTATCATGGAACATTTTCCAATTCTTGGCTGCATCATAAAATTGATCTTCTGGACCTTTTTTATCTGTCCATGGAGGGATTTTGATATCCCAGGTGAGTCGAGGGAGCATAGGAACTCTTTCTGGGCTCATAACTGTAAAAGTTGACTGCAGGTTGGTGATGAACGAAGAGGGTTGACTTGAGGGCGGTTGAAAAAGGCACAGATGAAGAGAAGGAGTGTGTGAGAGAGTAGAGAAGACTGATGACTTTAATTGTAGAACAGAGACTGACTGATGTTATTCATCAATCCATCATCCCCTATTCGAATGATGGTGACTACTTAAATACCCATTAATGTACATAGAACAGATCAAAAATCGGGAATGTAAAGTGAGAAACAACGAAAAGATATCATTCTAACATAACTTTGTTTGACAATTACACACACGTGTACGTGACAGAACGTATCAGAATGACTTGGCTACTATCTGAGATAAACTGTAGCTAAACAATTCAATAATGAATGAAATGATAGTCAGCTGACGCGTACTGTAATTAATACAGTACAAAACTCAGATAGACGAGAAACATAATAAACTAATAATATTCATTGAGAACATACAATTCATGCATGTACCGCACCCATGTGACAGAGGCCACAGCTGCTGGAAGCAACATAGCCCAAATGTCATTAAACTTTTCTTCTTTGATATTTGAGGAATGTAATATTTCTGAGGTAGCTCACGTTACGCAAGTCGTTATTCATAAATAGCTGGATATTCATCATGAGTGTCCAGATAATAAACTGACTCACGAGAGACTCATGAGTCAGTTTATTTCCACATACTGTCCCTGGTGGATCTAGAACACGTGCTTGAGACCAATGTGCGTATCAATCGGAATGAACCGCATTCAAAGCTGAGAATAAAAGGCCTATTTATGGAGTATATGACCTTTTGCGTGTAAAAATGGTCAAAACTCACAAACCACAACGCGTCACTTGCAATATCGTATATTGTCTCGTTATTGCATCCGTATGAATTATAATCAAGGTTTAAACGGATCTTTAGTTGGAGCAACATGAATTGCGCAATAAATGAATACCATATTTTGGTTAACTTGTGGGAATGGCGCTGGAATGTGTCAAATTTGTTCCTGTGAAGACTGTAAGGAAAAAGGATGTTTGGAAATGATCAGAACAATTCAAAAACAACCCAAGGGAAAATGTTATGAACGGAAACAATGGGAAATTGAGCACACGCGCCCACCAAATAAGTCGAAATTGTGTTTCCGGTGGATATCAGGCCACAAGATTGGGAAGGATAGATAGCAGAGCATAAAAAGCACCAGTTTTCAATTATATGGTCGCAGACAAAGGATTACATTCCAACGCAAACTATTTACCATTTCATCTGAACAAAGGTAAATGTACCAAATTCCACCTCCAGAATCTACCTAACGAGCGTGAAACTGTTTTCAGGGACTTTTATGCTGAGGGATATAAGTATGGATCAATTAATGCAATCAAGACATCCCATGAAGCCCTTCGGACACTACATGGATCGGGTGGATTTATGTCAAAAATCGCAGATATTGGGGATGTAATCCTGAATTGAGATTACGGAGCAGGTCATTACGCTTTAAGCTCGTCTCATCTTCAGAAATGCGGAGATGTATGACTATACGATGTTTCACCCACTATCAAGATCTTAATTTCCCTAGATCTTCAAGTCCGAAGGGAAGAAGAGACAAAACAATCCGTAGCCAACAGAAAGGCTCGCATTTCAACCGCACGTATCACGCCAAACGGAACCCTTAAGTTAAGAATTTTGAAAAGTGTACAATAAATTATTGCAATATACAGTAAGCAACAATCAATTATTGTAATTATTGCAATTATTGTAATAATTGCCATTTATTGTTGTAAGTTTCTCTTACAGTAGGTTTTCTCATTAAAAACAACTTTAAGAGCACATTTACCAGTTTCCCTATCTTAAGGTTTTGTAACAAAAATGAAATATAAACATTTACACCGAAATTCATATGTGTAGGTTGCACATTAGTCAGGGACATAGTGTAAATAGTTTTCCCTATGTGCTCGCTATTCCTATCCCTAAAAATATTTGCCCTGATTATCGGTCTTGGTTATTTTTGTCTTGTTGAGAACACAGGTAGCTCAACTTCGACAGAGAAATAGGAATGATATATCAACCGACAGTGATGATGACCATGATGACGATGTTCTCTTGGAACTAATATCATCACAAATTATTCCTGAATTTGGTTTCAATCAAGTTTTAACAAACCAAGAATCATTTCAGGGGAAGATACGAGATCGAAACAAAAACCGGGACTTTGATGGTGCTCATCAGCGATTCGACAGATATTATTTCAACAATCAATGCGTATATTTGGAGACAGACTTTGAGAGGCGGTTTCGTATGCCTAGGTTACTGTTGAGCCGAATAGAAGAAAGCCTCACAGGAAGTTGCCCAGTCTTTACGTACAGAAGAGACTGTACATGGAAAAGAGGAATCCATCCTAGATTAAGAATCATAGCAGCAATGAGAGTTCTTGCATACGGAATGTCGTTTGATCAACTAGATGAATTGTTGAAAATGTCGAGTGGTTCATCTCGTGTTTCTTTCCTATCTTTCATGGATGAAATTGTCAAACGATATTTGAAGGAGTTTCTGAGATGTCCAAATGAGGAAAACATAAAACGTATACTTTCAATAAATAGTGAAAGATGTTTCCCAGGTTGTCTGGGCTCCTGGGACTTCCAGCACTGGGAATGGAAACATTTCCTAGTGGCATGGGCAGGACAATATAAAGGGAAGGAGAAGAAGCCAAAAGTTGTTCTTGAAGCTATCTGAGATAGAGAGTTATCTATTTGGGGTTGCAACTTTGGAAATCCAGGAAGCATGAATGAAATAAATATTTTAGTCACGTCCAACTGGGTAACTGATATAAGAAATGGAAAGTTAGTTCTAGAGTTCGAGTATGAGATAAATGGAATGAAAAGAAAGTCGCCATATCATTTTGTCGATGGTATTTACCGTCGGTGGGCATTTTTTAGTGATACGATTGTACAAGAAATTACAAAGAAGGATAAAAAAGTTTTTAAACGCCAAGAGGTTTCAGAAAAGATATTCAAAACGCATTTGGTGTATTAATTTCAAAATGGCATATTTTATCTAAACCATATTTGTTTCATAGCGAAGATATCATTAAAAACGTTGTTAAAGCAGCGATATTATTACATAATATGATCTTGGAATACAGAAAGGACGGATATGAAATTGAACACTTGAGATTTCGTTAAAAGAAGTAGAAGAAGGTTTCTTTATTAACGAGGATGGGGATGAAAATGAATTCATTTGGAAAAAAAAGTGATCTGCAAATTGAAACACAAAGGTTTATAGTCGATTAAGAATGGGCTGGCATTGTCTCTGCACGAAAAGAAGCCGTAAGAGATGGAATAAATCATTATACACTCAAGTCAGACATTTTCAATCACATTTGGAATAGTTGGGGAGTTTAATATTGAAACAATTCATGTATTTTGGACCCATTAATATTCATTTCTTGATGTTGGTAATGGTGGAGGGGTAGGTAGACTAGTTGTTGTAATATCAGGTGGCAAAGGCCGTGATGGAGGAGATGGACGCAATTTAGCTTGTGATACTAAAATTTGTGTAGGTGCATCAGTGACATTACTAATAACAGGATTCGCAGTTGTGGTTGTTTTCATATAGGAATCTGTTCGTAAAAATGATGATGGCCTTTCATCAGATGTTCCGTTGAGTCGATTACGAAGTCTTTTGAGAAGCGATTTACAAAATAGGCGGAATTATTTATCCCTTTCTTTTTTGTCTCTATCAGTTGAGTTTACAGTATCTGCATTAAATTAAAACATAGCATTATTTTCAGAAATCAATTTATTCCGTGCATTCATTGATTAAACTAAAATTAATGTGTTTTAACGCTTTTTCAGGCTTCATTTCCATGTTCAATTATCTCTTCGCTTTCCTCCTCCAGATTGGTCTTTGAATTTGTGATTGAGGTTGGGGTTTTGCTGACGTTGCTGATTAAGTTGGTGTAGAAGATTGTTGATTAGATGCTATGCTTCCCCATTCTACTTGCATGTTTGATGTAGTTTCATTTTATGGTTACAGAACATCGACTTGATTGTCATTATCATAATCAACATCACCAGTTTGATTCCGTGTCATGTTGTTAATCGATTGGGATTTATTAAGGTTGATGTCTGTTTTAAACTTCGGATGATATCTCATTATTTTGAACGCTATATGATAAGGCCAGTGTGAATGTGAGCATTATTTGGCATCGTAGGACATCGTGTCTCGCTTTCCAAGATCATTTTAAATCGACATTGAGGGAATCTCGTCTAGATTCACTCTACTTGGACCACATGACATGAGGAATATAACAGCTCCTATGAATATATTTATGTTAGCAATCATGGCGTCTATTTTGTTTCGAATAGGTTTTTCTGTTCTTTCACCGTATTTCTTTGGGTCTTCATCGCCTCGGATCAAAATCGGAGAATGTGTTGTACAATTTTTTGTAAAATGCAGACCCTGTTTGATCGATACCGGATATAATATTGCGTCTGTGTTTCCGAAACTGAATGCCTACTTCCAAAATGTGAAAGTGTACGGATCTTCCAGCGAATTATTAATTTATTTTACCGATATGAACGCCCGCATTGGACCATTCGTAGAATGGACATTCAAACATCGTAGTTTTTCCCTGGGCATTCATATTGTCAAAAACTGGTAATTTTATGAACGCCCAGAATTCAGTGTTTTGTAGTTACGTGCAGTTGCGAAAATCAATCATAAAAAATATTGTGGGCCCCAATTTTGGTCATTTCTGTCACCATTTTTTAATCCAATTTTATGAAGACTGTGATTACAGTAGTGCGTGTATGACCGCCAGCAATACAAAAATATAACAGAGAAATGGAAGGAAAGTCACCAGCAATGAAATTACTGTACGTGATGAATGCCTACATTGAAGAGCTGAAAGGGAGCCATTCACATTTACTTGACCATTAAAATGTCAGTCTCTCCATTACATGTCCATTCCCAATTAGTATGACGATATGGAGTTGGAATGTAAAACATTATGATATTAATGTATTACCGGCCCTCCATGACGTCGTTCACCACCGTTTCTCCCACGGCCAGGTCGTCCTTGGAGCTGCCTGTGGATACAAAGTAGATGGAGTATGTTCCCGACTTACAAAGACCATCTTTGGCAGAGTGATGACCGCTGTGTTTCAGTGTCGTAGCTCGTGGATCATTTGCAGTACTAATGACGATTTCGATGATAATAGATGAGAACTGTGGTGAATGTGCCGATAAAGCCATACAGTTCAGGATGAAAACATTCCATTAATGGTCTCATAACAGCAGCTGGTGAATATAACGTTGTTTTGTCCCAAAATATTGGAAAGGGGTTTCCCAGAATGATGCTCAGAATGAAACACAGCCTTTCACATGTCCCTTTCCACATTTTACATATCAAATTTCCATGATTTCGGTCTAGTATCGTTCAAGAAGCACTACTATCACTCTTCTTTCATGTCCTCTTTTAATGTGCAGACCAGCTACTAGCCGGTATGCACATATAGCAAGGAGCAAGGAAAGGAACGAGGAGGAAATTGGTTTGTGTCGTTATGGAATCTGAGGCTCAGTTTCCATAACGACACAAACCGCTTTCTTCTACGTCCATTTTATTGCTCCTCCCGTACCCGCTGTTCATTTCTGCCACTTTGGCCATACCTCGTATGACATCTGTTCCTATTTGTCACGAATAGATTTCTCCACGGCATACGAACAATTTTTAGTTCAATCATTTCACGCATTCTTTCAAACAAGAATCAGATACGATACATTCTTGCTTTTTCGCTTCTTTGACTACCTCAACTAGACCTTTATACTCCCTTTCAGGTTCAAATAGTCCAATTTTAATTGGCAAGAATCGCACGTTCAATATATTCCCAAAATATGGCTCATTGTCTCATTTTTTGACACAGAGATACATGCATTGGATTTTCGTAACACATACATGTTGATGGTAAACAATATAATTAGTTCTTGAGCCAATTCTTTGGAACCTTAAGATTCCGAGTAATTGGCTATAGAAGTTCCAGGTCAACGATTCTGCCATACTTTCTCAATGGACCATGATGGTCTGTTGAGAAATTATGGCAGAACCGTTGACCTGGAACTTCTATACTGCATGATGCAGTCTATGTACAACTGCCTCTATGATTCTTTGGAGACGTTCTCTACATATCATCTGCTAACTTCTTTTTTCTTCATCCTCATCATCTTTTTCTTCCACTTTTATCCGTAAAACTTCCGTAGATCTGCTTTGTCGACTGATCATAGTCACCATCCCATGTATCATCTTCATCATAATTATAGTGTTTTTCTTCTTAATTACTGCCCGTTTTCCTGTCATCTTCATCATACATATAATCCTATTCAAATAGGTTGTCCTCTAACAAAATGAACACACTAATCTGTATCATTATTCCATATTCCTCCACATATGGTCTCCGATGGTCATTTTGGTCATCACCATCCTCTTTTCCATCATACTAATCATCAATATCAGCAACATCAGTAAATTTTGTTGATGATACTTCTATAAGTTGTTGTCGATATTTCTCCAGAGCCGTACAACCAGAAGAATTAGGCGTATTATTGGAGGCGGATGAATTTGTAGACCCAGCTACTGCAATGACAGCGATAGATAGGAGCGAAACCCATTGAAAAGGAAGAGGTTGCCGGTGGTGAAAACAAGGGAAAGAACAGGAGCATGATGAATGTAGTCGAAGACGACAACTCCTGTAGCCCTGTGTTTCTGCCGACAGTAATTCTGCCAATACTCGGTCGGCAATATGACAGGTCTGACCAAGATACAATGACTTAAAGAAATCCGTTCATATGGGGTTCGCATTTTTGGAGAAAATTAAATAATTGATTTTTTGTAGTGAAAAATCAATTACTTAGTTTCCTGCAAAAACATTTCCTCCATATGGAGGCCGAAAAATTGCAGAAAAATAAATAATTGATTTTTTGTTGCGAAAAATTAGATATTTAATTTTCTGCAAAAACTGTTCTAGCTGATAGCGTGAAGTGGTCCATGCACTACGCAGTATACGCGTCGAGGAGGGAATACCTGGGTTGTTCCATGGAGTTATAACTCGCTTCCTTTTCCATATGCCGGCCGCCGCCGTCTGTTGGACAACTTATGAATTTTTTAAACACGTTTTACTTCGAGTTGGACCATTGTCAACAACATCACCACACTAACCAATATCCAAACAATAAAATTTGATGGTAGAGAAAATCAAAGAAAAGTGTGCTTTTTACCAATTCATGTACATCACTTGGAAACTTGTCCTGACGTCCTAAAATGTTTACATTTAATATCGATCCGTCGTTGGTGATTGAGTCATCACTTTAAAAACGCAGAAATTGCAGAAAGCTCAGGGAGAACTGATGGATGCTTAGTTTCGACTATCATTAGCAACATTAACACACTAACTAAAATCAAAAAAATAAAATTTGATGGTAAAGAAAATCAAAGTAAAGGAGGCTTTTGACCAATTTATGTACATCGCTCGAAAACTTGTCCCGGATTCATACAATGTTGATAGCTCGTTATTAATTGAGTCATCACTTTTTAAAGTGATTAATCAATCACTAGCGTTGCGTGGTTAAAACAACGCAGAAAATACAGAACTCCCAGGGAGAACTGATGGATGCCTATCGTGTAATGAAGCGTTTTGCATAAAACCGTAAGTAGCTACGACATGGGCCAGTCTGTGTTATCATCTATACGACATCCAACATCCAAGAAGCGGGATTATCATCCTCTTTCATCTGATTGGCCCCGTGTGACTCAAAATGACCTCGGAGGACATTTGCTTTTTCACCTATATCCCCTAAATACACTATCTTTCCACCTCGTTTCAGCATCAACACACGATCAAATTTGAAGAACACTTCCGCACTTGGTTGATGAAGTGTGCAAATCACAGCAGTGCCTGAATCCGCGATTTTTTGAAAAGCATTTTTCATCGTGATTGCACTTGACCTAGAAATCCCGCTAATCGTCTCATCCAAGAACAGTACCTTCAGAATTGCTACAACTTCCAAGGCCATTATAAGAAGTTTAATTTATCCAGCTCGGATAGTTTTGAACAAAACCGGAGAGTATTTTCCTATGTAAAGAAGGTCCAAGGTCTCAGATGCTTCCGTTTGTTTCTCCTTCAACAGTACTGACTTTGCAAGTTGAAGCCTGGCACAAAAATTTGTTGCTTCGTAAACGGTGGATTCTCCTATATGCATGTCATTTTGTTCTCAATAATCGGTGCTGTGTAAAAAATCCTGTTTGCTCACAGTGCGACCATTAAGACGGATATCTGCAGACGTAGAAGAACTTTGGCCCGTAGTTTTTCGGATCACACAAACGTCTACTGAAGTTTATTTACCTGGTGAAATTGAAAGGAAAAATACATTGGAAAAGGAATGAAAGAAAGTTAGAACGTTTGTTCGAGAAAGAAGAAAGTAAGTAACGAAAGAGGACCTCAAAGTGGAGAATGAAACATGTGAACATACTGGCTCCACTTGTTCTGATTAACAAAACAAACTTCCTCCCAACAGTATTTACTGTAACACCTGAAAGTAGAACTTTGCTGCCATTCTCCACGGAATAAGTGAGATTGCTAAACGTGAATGAAGTCTTTTCAGAATCCATTTTTGGCCCTGAAAAGTCAACGGAGACCCCCGCATCCATGGGAATAGCTTCATTTAGACCAGATTTTCAAGCAAACCAACGAGACTTAGTTAACGTTGTAGCGATAGCGGAGAAAACGAAGAATAGAATGTTGAACCCAATGACGACGCGAAAAAAGTATAACCAATAAATCTTATCGTTCTCGATACCACGGAAGTCGCGAAGATATTGAATACCATCTTTCACGGGACATATTCTAGAATCTTCCGTAAACGCATCGTTTTGCCGATTTAATTTCACAGGTGCACATTTGAATGAAAGTCCGTCGCATTCATTGCTAAGTAAAGCCTCCAGAGCGAAGTGGACAGGATCTGCCCACTAAATCCAAACAGGCCAGCCTTCAAGGTCACGTCCATTCTTCAAGTTCCCAGATAAGAGGATAATAAAAATTGTGAATAAACCAGAATCGCACTAGGTTGAGCAGGTCTGATGTGATCGCCACGGAATATTAGGTCCATCAATGTCGACAAAACATCCGGTACAGTACGATGAGAAGTGCGATGGAATCCGAAACCATTGAAGTACTCTGTCTTTGACACAGGACCCAAATATATGGCTATACCTTTTTCCAGCATGGAAAAATTGTCGAATAAGTTGAACACCTCAGACCCAGGGGTTTGTATTGATACCATGATGGACCCATGAAGATGGTCTGAAATTTTCTCATACTTCGTGTGATGGAAAGGATTGTTGCACTGTCAAGACCCTTTGACCAATTATTCATCACAATACAACCACCGACAAGGCCATTCGCCATTCCACCAATTGTAACGAACTTACGTTCACCACCACTAACACCACGTAGGATATTTGAACCGAAAATTGTCTCAAGTGTACTTTGAATCCCGAGTATGCGAGCTGTGAGAACGACGTCAGTCCTGTGTATGATTCCAACGAAAGGAATCCATGCAGGCCATTTACAGTTAGCTTCAAATTATAATGTATGTCGCACAGTTAATTCCGGAATGCGAGTATCATCCTGTCGGATGGAACGAACAATATGTGATGGACATGCAATGCCAGCGAGACGTTGTTCTCCCTCGAATGAAAAGGATTTTTTAAAGACTGGACCTGCTGTAAGAGCATTTGTTCCTGTCATGGCTGTCGGAATTTTACTTGTATTACTTCTGGTCGTGTGTTTGTTCATTTCTATTGTATATGGTGGTGCAAAATGTTACTCTTATAATAGTCAAAAAGTTCCAAGTGAATATCGATCGACGCAAGGTGGTCATCCTGGCGGTAGTCATCCTGGTGGTGGTGGTGGTGGTGGTGGTTATGCATTAGAGTCTATGACGGGAGATGAAATGGTTTGCGGTACTGGAGCCGTTCACGGTGGTGGTAGAGGTGAAATGTCTGGAAGATGCGGAGGTGGTGGCGGAGGTGATGCACCTTCAATATAGTATGAGGGAGGATCAGAGACATATGATTATTGAACCGGCGCATATTTTCGAAAAGGAGGGTTAATCTGATGATTTTAAAAAATCATCAGAATTCATCGTTATTAAAATAACGATAAAATATCTTTATTTTTAGAAAAACGTCTCAGTTTTTTTAAAAACGAGGATTATGGTTGCTATGTTTTTAAAAAGATTCCTCCATATGGAGGACAAGATTTTGCAAAATATCAATTATTTAAGTTTTTACAAATAGACGCAGCCTTAAATGAAGATGAAATGACGAGAAAAATAGCATTTGAATGAAGTGAGCAAAATATTAAATCGCCAAGGTTCGACGTTTTTCATATCGAAAAAAGAATATTTTTTCAGGAAGTAAAAAAAAATTTAGAAAATCGTTGCAAATCAACATTTAAGGGTACTGTTTTTCAAAAAATATCCTGCATATGGAGGACAAGATTTTGCAAAAAATCAACTACTTAATTTTTAACAAACAGACGCAGTCTTAAATGAAGTTGTAAAAACGAAAAAAATATCACATAAATTAAGTTGGCAAAAAATTAAATCGCCAAGGTTTGTCGATTTGAATATCGATAAAAGGTTGATTTTTTTTGAAAGTAAAAAAATATATTTTAGAGAATAGTTGAAAATAGACGATCAAGGCTACTAATTTTTAGGAAAAATCCTCCATATGGAGGACAAGATTTTACGGAAAATTAAATAAATAATTTTTTGCAACAGGAAATCAGTTGTTTAAATTTCTTCTATTTTCCGTCCTGCATATGCAGGAAATGATTTTGCAGAAAATTAAATATTTAATTTTTTGCAACAGGAAATCAATTATATGATTTCCTGCAAAAATTAAAACTTCATGTGGAAGGAATTTTTTACGCCATTGTTTCTCGATCACATCTGTCACACTACTCACCGGGTGTTTGTCGAAGAACTGCCAGTTCTTGACAAATACTCGGTGATAATGCCAGCAGAAACACGTGGATACAGATGCTATCTTCATCAACGTCATTTACCGTGACCACTGTTCTTCTCTCTTTTCCTCTATTCACCCTTCACTCAATGTCAATGGTCGCCGATCTTGTATTCCTCTTTCATAAGCGACATAATATATAGCAACATTTCCATTTCTCGGAAGTAAAGACTCCTGGGTACTTGTAAGAAATAAAAATGTTGGTGGTATTTTGCCTCCGCCACTACTAATGGGGGAGGAAAAATACCGCGAACATTTTCATGGCAATGTGGGATGATGGCGACAGTAGTATGTCACCATCATTCCACAATGCAATTAAATTGTCATTGGGGGCCCTTAGTCTAGATTAATTCATCTATGGCTTCATCATTTCCCATATAATATAGGCACACCTTACATTGAATCAAAATTCTTCTTAAACGATCCACCGGTATCTACTATATACCGGACGTAGTACGCCTACGTCAACTTCATTCAAACTTCACGTAATAAAATCAATCAATAGCCACATATTTTTACTCTTCTTCTTCACTTTTATTTCTTTGCAATGTAGCAACATGAAAGTATGTCTTATTTTACTTTCTTTAACATTTCATCTACCAATTTCAAAAGCCTTTGCACAACCTTTATCGGTACTCTATCCATCATTTGATCCAAAATAGATGAATATAATATATCCCACCATTCATTATTAATTTCGCCATCACCATATTTCAATAACAGGGTCGGGTATGTTAGGATAATTTGTGCACGTATTTACGTCAACTGAAGTAAATTGATCGCCATAATGAAGATCAGATTATGTGTGCTAAGAAGCCTTGGAAATGTAGAAAATCTTGACGACGTGTGATAGAAAGGGAATAAATTTGTAAGGTTTTGATGGAAGTTCAACGAGAGATATTCCAGAGAAAGTAATATGTGTGCTACACGCTTCTCGAGTTCTGATAAATATTTCATACTTATTACTTTGAACTTCCATAAGATTGGAGGAACATTGCCCATAGTCTAGACTAATAAACAGTAATTTGCATCATAATAACGATATATAAGGAAGACATCAGTTAGGACGATGGTAGTAACTGAGGAAGGGATGGAGATATACTGTAAAAAAAGTACTTTTTACCACCCAAACAGGTAGCTTTTCTACCATTTTCCCATGTATTTACAATCACATAACTATCCGTTCTGGAATCAATATGATCTGTGCCGCGATTGTTCACTTCATCAATACGACTCATGGATGAAGATTCGTTTGTACCTGTTCTGCTCATTCTGCTATGAAATCCTGTTCTGTTTCCACGAACTCCACGAATCATTCCTCTACCTCGCCCTCGACCAACACCGCGCATTGCGACAACCATGTTAGAACTAGGCTTACCGATTCCACTACCACATCGTCACTTTCGCAACTGCCAGCTCTATCCATTTTCGACAGGGGTTCCAAATATCCAACTGTGGGCCTAGACTATCTTTCCGTAAGTTTTCTGGCGCCACTGCGAGTCGCCATAACTGATTTAAGAATTCTACATGAATCGCTATTAGTTGAAGATTAACTTTTATTCCTGGTACAATACTATCTTCAACTTTCGATATTGGAACAAGTTCCGCCATAGGTTTACACTACATGTAACGGCTATGCTAGTAGATGTGAACACCTTGCAGTTGAAGCTGCACTACACTATGGCTCTGTTAGACACTGTATGAAATTTATGCAATTTCTACGCCATGTGGAGTTCGTTTTTTGTGGAAAATGAAATATTTAATTTTTTACAGCAAAAAATCAATTGATTTTCCGCAAAAATTTCCACTCCATACGGTGGAGGCGATTTTGCAGAAAATCAATTATTTAATTTTTTGCAGCAAAAAATCAGTTAGTTGATTTTCCGCAAAATCGAAATGACCATAGGAGTGGAAATTTCATGATATGTGTATATTATTCCATTTCATTCCAAATACAGCCTGTCCAACACAGGATGTATAGGATACGAATAGGACGTAAACAGTCTTAAAAATATAAATAGTTGCTTCTAATAAATTCAACTACTCCCCATGAAACCACCCATTTAGCTTACCGTACCGTGTTCATGGAAATGATCATTATTAAAATCCATAATCAGAATGTGATTACTACCATGGTGAAAACCACATTACACCCTTGTGCTTGCATCATCTATAACATCAAGGCAATAAAGTGACCCACAAGTAGTCTAATTTTAACTGTGTCCGATCTTCATTACAAAACATAGTATAACATCTTGCGGATAGCCCTACTATTCTCTAAACTGAACGCTCTCAACAAAACATGCAGTACAAATTGTAATATCGGAAAAAATATCTAACCAATTGACTGTACTAGTGATTATTTCACAAAGTACTTGAACATTATTGGCATTAAAACACATGTTACTTCTTTAATATCAGGATACAATAACAAATAAAAACGAGATAAGGGAAAGATAGAAATGAGTTGAACATTTTTTCAATTTCAACCCCACCACTTTCATATATTTAATTCAACCATTCACTTCCTTTACAGACAATTCCTCACAATTTGAGCCGTAATCTATTTACAGTATTCAACTGACGGTAATTGCTTTGAGAATAATCTCGCATCAAAGTCAGCGTCGCGGATGATGTTAATAACCTCTTCCACCTCCTTCCTTCCAACTAAAGATTCTAGTATACCTAAAGATACAACCAACGACTTGTTTAGCACATCAGCTTTTCTCTTTTCCATCCATGTCCCATTTTAGTCAATAATGATAGGGATTTAGGTATAGTTCCACTACTGCCAGCCGGCTTTCCACATACATACTGTTATCCATCGGAACCATTCATGATAATACGAGATGTTTTTGTTGAATTTCCTGTTGAATTATCTGATATAAAGCTACAGCTGTGTTCTGTGACGGCAAGAGTTGGGTAAAGAGGTGCATATTTTTTGCTCTATTAAAAATTATCGCACGACACAATAATTCCATAAATGACTGAAATTTATTTCGTACATTGCTTATATATTTCAGAGCCATTATCATAAATGATACTGTCTGTATAAATCATGATGTATCCATTTTTTGCATGTCATGCATCTGTGTCCCCATTCCTATTTTTAAGGCGACATACTTTTGGTGTCCTCTGAAAGAATTCGAGGACACCACACAATTTTGTTGAGAGCATACACGTGACAGAACGCTCAAATCCACATTTAATTTTTAGGATCCACTAACATTTTTAATTGCATTATTTTCGGATTGTTTAATTTTTTTTATTTTCTGTCATGTGTTTACTTGATTTGAAATTAAAAAATAATATTGGAAGTTTTATTGGCAATAGTGTTTTTTCGATTTCTCAACATTTTTCAGATCAGCCGTTACCATGATTCAGTGCGAGAAATGACAGTTGTGTGCCTTATTCAGTTATTAAAATTTCAACTAATCAGCCATTTATGTGCAACTTTCATGAATTTCCATTACCTGCTTTTCCCTCATCAGAGCAAATTTCCATCAAACAGTCACGAGTATAAGCGATCAACTTGCAACGATGATCCCAACAACATGACAGTTCACTCATTCTAAACATTCAACAGCGACTCGTACATGTCAGTTCCTATCGCCATGAACTTATTGCATGAGTCATCGTTTTAGCACAGGTAAGTATTCATCAAGTATTAATTCTTTCAAAAAGTTTAGTATAACTCCATTCATAATTGTTAACCTTCCTTTACCTTCACTTTTTCTTCTGATTTTCATTTACATGTTACTTATCTTCTTCAACTACCCTGGTTCAGGTTCATATGTATGTTTACATTCCTCTTCTGTTTATGGTTTCATACTCTAATTATCATTTCATGATCATTTCATATTAAATTTATTTCTCACTTATGTTCTATTCTTTATATTCATCAATGTGATTTTTATTTTTCTTCAGATCAATACGGTGTATAATTTTACAGTAAACGAACGGATATTAATTTGAAATGTTTTGATGTATATTTAGTATATACATGATACATTTATATTTACTCATTGGATACGTTTCTTGGTTGTTGTTTATGGTAGATCTTATTCTTCTTTCACTGCACAGTTTCAACTTTCTTTCTCTTTTCCATATTCAATACAATTTTTCATGGCTTCATCTCTATCATTTTGTTTATTATCACAGTTCTTTGTTATTTTGCTTTCCTCATATTTTTATCAAATTTTCCGATTTGTTATCGCATGATATCACAAATAATAAAAATATTTATATCGTGTATACCATAATTGGTATACATGTATTGCAATGTATATTCCTATTATTCTATATATCATTCCCATATTCCATCATACCATTCCAACATATAACAGATATATACATCAGAAAACGCAATAACCATCCACTTTCACATTCATGAAATGAATGTAAAATGGATGAACCATTGTCGATTGCATACGGTATATGAATTAATTTTGAAAGTGTACATAAACTCAAACATTCAGCACATGAATGTAAAATTCAATGGACTTTCATTACAAACTACAATTTTCGCAGTGTTATATAAAGTATTCATTCAACGTCCCACACACAATGTGTAGTTACGAGCCTAGATTACATAGACAATAATCTCCTCTGTATGAAAGAAATTTTCAATGATACATTGGTGTAATTTTCCAAACAATGTATGTTGGCCCGGACAATTTATTTAATTTATTCTCCGCCGTCCGTAAGTAGATTTCTATGCCTCATACATTAAAATATACAGTATTTGTATGCTACAGTTCATGCATCATACATTTTACCTTCAAATTGTGTAGATGTTTCCTTCAGTTACCATCCGTAACCATGAAAACTCTGAGGTTTTCTGTATGTAACCTACAAGTACACCCATAATTCTCATGGCCCAGTAGATGTGACATCCACCCCAAAACTACGCCTCTTTAATGTAGGCATTCAGTTCCGGAAACACAGACGTGATGGACTGTCGAGTGTCTGTGTAGTTGAGGTGGGTGCGGTGCCGGTACACAAGACGCGGTCCAAGTTGAATTATGGCGTCAGGAGAGTGGCTTTCTGTCCACACGTGTTGGGGACACCTGGATAAGCGGGGGGTAAGACATTAAGTTGAAAAGATGTAAACGGATGAAGTTGCTTCGTTAATTCGGGAGTGGTTTCGTTTAATATTCAAATTTTCGACCGAGATTGTTGGATGATGATGTTCCGGTTACGTCAGTTGATTAGCTGAGAGACCAGTGAAAGGTAGCATGAAGCTTCCCGACCGAGAAACGGAACTGAGACTTTTCTTTATTAAAGGATAGATTCACGCTGTTTTCGGTTGAAATGTGAACCTATGAAATCCAACTTCCTTCTGACTGGTACGTCTGGCGGTGTCTGGAAATCTATTAGAGACGAGAGGCGAGAGACGGATGCGATCTGGCGACGACGGTCCAAGAAATATTTGGACTAATTCTCGGTGGTTGGTCAATCGGAGTTCAGGTAATAATTGAATGATTTCTCGTTGGTTGGACAAAGAGAGTCCCATAAATAATTTGATTGAAAACAAGAGTCCAAGAAATATTTTCATTGATTACGAGAGTCTGAGAAATAATTTGAATAATTTCGAGTTTTAACGACAATGAGAAATCTATAAATACTGTACTGCAGAATAATAGATTTCATGGAAAAAAGAAGAGAAGCAACCCTGCTCTCAACATCTGCACCTGTCGAACGTAATGATTGATTGTCTAAAACTTAGAATTTCAATTACATTTATCTGTTTGCATATTTGCCTATTACCTTCCATGAAACTATTTGTCGCATATTTTTTTGTACTAACCCCCACTATTAAAAACAAAAAAAACAAAAAAAGTTAATTGAGCTATCCGGCACTCTTAGCTGACAAACTGGATGATACTCTATCTTTATAATATATATCCCAATTTATCTTATCAGTAGTTTGCACACGTCGCAGCGTTCATAGGCGAGGCTTGAACTCGCGCCCTGCGTCTGGGCCCATAACTATTAAAAACGAAAGTTAACAACTGATCTAACCGGAGCTCTTAGCTGGAAAAGTCGATGATACTGTAGCTCTTTAATACCCACGTACTCCATATATTTGTACATGGTACTACGTGTGAAAGGTCTATCAACTTATGTAATTTCCCAGACGTTTTGACTTAAGTTTTGCGCTCCTAAAGCTCAAAAGTTAGGACATTTTGAAGAGTACATTTCCCGCAGACTAGTTTAGACTTATGCAGTGATATTAAATGATTTAATTTTTAAAAAGTATAATTTAAATTTTTGAAAAAATAAATTATTCCTATGGGAAAAAATAAGAATAATTTACTCTTTTTTATAGAAATTTTAAATAATTTTTTGACCCTCCTGCAGTAAATAAGTCATTTTATTACTCATTTGATTCAAATAAATTATTTATTTAATTTTCTTCAAAATTATTTTAATGTGGAAAAATTATTTAATTTATTTAATTTATTTCGCTGATTTTTTAAAAAAACTTATTTTCAAGAAAAGAATGAAATCATTCACAATCGATGCGACATGGACAAGGGTATCAATTGTAATTGTACTTAACAATTGCATTAACATCGCTAATACTCCATAGATCCTCATTACAAAAAAGGAACATCTGCGGGTCAAAATTGGACGGTGATATACGCTGACGACGATCAGTATGTGCATAACCTGTTTGCGAGAAGAACCTTTTGCAGATGTTGGAAGATGTCAGCAACAATCTTGTATCCATGTACTCTGAATTAGTTTTCTCAACACGAATTCGTTGAAGTGCACGATCAACCAGTGAATCTCTGTTGCTGTTATCTATTGTAGCATTAACGTCGACAATATTTAAGGACTTTAATGTATTCTCCCCATCCAATGTACGTTCCATAATTATTTGTTTCTGCACCTTAACAATTGCATAATAAAAGGTAGATTATAGTATTATATCAGCATCAGTTCCTAATCGACTCTCTAAAGTCAGCCATTCTGACCTTACCTGACAGAGAATGCACGTTCATGTACCATAGTATATTCATTTGATTGCAAACCTATAGATATTGAATCAAACTTTTTCAGTTTTTAACAAAGTGAGTCAATTTTTTTGTCTTGTCTTGAAGTGATGAGAAATTCGTTCATGTATTTAATTTCAAGTCCTGGAACAAAAGCTCCTAATAGTTTATATCGTTCTAGCATTTTGTATATTGAATACCAGCCCGTATCATTTCCACATTTTTCTCCCAGATGTGTAAACTTACGAAGTTTTTCTGCGGAGAGAGGACTACGTAGTTTTTTCATTAATTCGCATACATAGAATATAACTTTCTCGTGATCATTAATAATATCCCGCACAGCCAGTTGAAAACGATGGCTTAAACAACCAATAAACAGACATCCAGAAATGTTTGCAAACGCCTTGTTCGTGTTACAGTTGTCTCCAATTAGTGCCACAACGTTGCTAAATGATCTTTGATATAATGATAAAACATAAGAAGTGAATTTAAAATGTTCCTCCGCTCCTTTCGTCTCTTCATTTTCGAATGGTGAAAATGCAAGTAAAACATTTTAATAACCAAAAAGCACTTCAGATGGAAATGTACAGAAAATCCCTAGATACTGAAAATCACTTTGTGTCCAACCATCAAAAACGAATGCAAACTTTTCGGGTAAAAGTTTAACAATTTTCATCTCCACGTGTTTGGTTAGTTAAGTAAGATATTTCATATCGGTTAGAGTTGATATTCCACTGTACTTAATGCGAGGTAAAATATTTTTGATTTCACAAATCGAAAACGGTTGTGTGGGTTACAACCCACAAATAATTAATTTGATCCAACCATGAACATTAATTGCTTTCGATTTCCAAAACAAAGAGTTGGATGGAGACATAGAGGAAGCTGTTGATGTCTGTGAGATTATGATGGGAACATCCGCAGACAATGCATTAAATTGTTTTGGATGATGTGTTGAAACATGTGTGATGAAATTTATGTAACCGGAGCCAGTTACCTTCCGCTGAACACCACATTTTCATTTCCATGTATTTTGGCAATCTTCTTCGAGTATAAAAAAGGTATCACGTACTCGCTTACCAGAAACCGAAGTTTGTTTCCGCATCATATGGTTGAAATTTTCATCCAATATCAATATTGAAAATCCGATGGAAAAATGACATGCTGATCGTGCGTAAAGTCACTAGTGCATACAACATGAATATAGATGAAGGACCACCAGCGGCGAGTGGTGTCACGACATGAAATAATTTTATTTTCAGTGTAATGGTATCATTGGCAATGAATCGTTGTCGATGATACATCGTTGACCGCTGTCATTGAAACGCCATGAATAATTTTTAATTTATTCATTGATTTATAAATAAATAATTTTTTCGAGGAAACCGGAAGAATAAATAATTCATTTTGAAAATAATTAAAAATAGATTATTTCCAGATACACGAATTGGTGAATAGATTATTTATTTTTTATCGAAGAAAGAATAAATAATTTGCAAAAATTATTAAAATTATTAAAATTTGATTATATTTTTCGTATCACTGAACTGTACTTATACTATAGTAGTACTTGACAACTATACTTGTGGCACACACAAAAATAATTGCATGTTTTATTTTGATTAGGTTATATTTATTTAAGGATGAAACAATATGAAAACTCAAGATATAATAAAAGTATATTAATTGTTCTTCACAATAGTATTATTACTATGAAAAATGTTATGAACTCAATAATACCAAATTTTAGTACAATATATATATTACGCACGTTAGCAGTACGATTAACGTACATGCAGATGAGCCCATTTATAGTTACTGAGATTTATATTATTTTCAATATATAATTTATAGCTGGAATATTCTACAATTATTTTTGCAGAATTTTTTAATACGTGTCACGTTTGTAAAACATTGCAAAATTCTGTATTTCACGTGTTGCTTAAGTTGCTGAAAAGTGGGGTGTTGCAGAAAACCCAACTGCAACGAATGTGGGCAACCAAACCGTAAATCCTAACATATTTCTTTCCTAACCCTTTACAACCATGACCGAAATAATTCGATCCACTCCTCCTCCCGTTGACGTCGAAACTTTTTCAAAGAACAAGGCAGAGTGTCATTTGTGCTTCTCATTTTCTGAAGACTTCATTGTGGTTCGTGAGATGACAGCTGCCAATGGTCATGCTGCTAGTTACCCCTGAGACCCGATCGCGTTTCGAGCAGGCAGCCACCCGTTGCAATGCGAATTCTACCATGACAGTAGAGGTCAATTGGAAGAGCGGGCGCGATCGCTAAAAGTCCATTCTAGAACAATTCTACAAAGCAGACAACGCCAACAAAAAGATGGCCGGGGTAGGAGGAGAGGTTTGAGAGATGGATGATCTGCTCATGAAAATGAGAGAGAAGCGAGATGATATTGCTGCGGAAAAACTGCCCAACAGGATTGTCAACGCGACGACAAAAAGGACAGTATTGGCAGAGAACTCATGAACTCAGCTACAAAGAGGAAGTCTAGCAAGTTAATTGATGTAAGTAGCGATGATGGAGGAGATATGAGTTCTGAAGCGAATTGCAAGAAGTTCAACAAGCGCATTGTTCAAAACAATCTGATGCATGGTATGTCTGAATTTCCCATTAACCTACGTGATGCAGACCTCGTAACGATTGAATTAGAACTTGGAAGGCTTAATTTGGAACGCGAGCAAACGAAAGCTGATATGGAGGATCCTGTGAAAGAAAGGGAGGGACGTCGAGAAGAGCGCACCAAAACTCAGGAATTGGAGTTGGATAAGTGCAAGCTAATGTTAGAAACCGTGACCGCAGCCATGAATAAGAAGAGAAGAAATCCCACGTTTCTCTCTTTCGATCGTTGTTGATTATTGAAGCACAAAGTAAAGTACCTTAAAGCATTTGTTTTCCTCTCACACGGTCCGACTTCTAACTTGCACTTCTCTAATGCTGAGAATGTTGATTTTTTAAAGTTTACTTTGATGTTTCTTCTTTTTCAAGTTTACTTTGATGTTTTTTACGTTTCCTTTGATACTTTAGTCTTTGCTAGTAAGATACTCTTTGAGTGGAGGTGGTGTACAATGTAAATACTTTCTGATCTGGTTTGGGTATATGCAGCTTCCCATGTTGATGATGAGCGTCACAGCGATGTAGAGGGGTCCCACTGGGGCCTCCAATAATTTCATTTTCCATTTTCAATCTAAAGTAGAAAATAACAGTTTAAACTCATTGCCAATCCACTCGATTTTGATTCTCACAGATTACATCGCCTTGTTGAACGCCCTTTGACATGCGGTTAGTGAAATTCCTTGATGGGGTAGTTCTAAGAACCATCTGCGTTTGTATCCGGAGTCGCCTTATAAACAGTACTTTGTTTCATTAATATCTAACATAGTACTAAGTTCATCTTCAATTCATATTCACGCATACCATGTCCGTTCATTCCTTCTTCCCTCTACAAGACCATAAGCATACATTATTGACCAATCGGGACTGTTGGAAGCTTGGTATTTCAACCCATTCTTTCTCTCATGCCCGTTGTATGAAACCGTCTGTCCGGCATATCTAGTTGTCCTTTCAATTCCCAGAACCGTCCTATCAATAATAAGCAATGCAATTATTTAGACCATCGCATTTGCAATGAATCCTTTACGCATAATCCCCAGCTCGAC
>JAULBU010012123.1:0-23079 GCA_032358235.1 Odonthalia washingtoniensis | reverse complement strand
TCTTCCGGCATCATTTAATTCTAGATCCTCCTCTTCATGTGCTGTCCAAATCGCTCAAAGACTTTTCGGACACCCTGTAATAAGGTATGTGCGGAACGCTGCAAGTTGTAATAGTAGTAAATATATAAAAATAAAATCACTGGAGAAGGGAGGGAAGTCTCTGCCAGGGAGCAAAGCAAAAGATATCGGAAGGATAAATGAAGGAATTATTGCAGGAGATGATGACGTATCAAGTGGAGAGAAAATTCAACCTGTGATTTCATCACCATGTGCGGGGTCTTGTGAAATGGATCGTAATGCTTCAAGATTTGTACGGCATGAAGAACCTATAGTAAGAACACGACACCGGAGAGAACTAAAAGATACTCGTATACCACTGACCGGCACTGTGGAAGGCAATGAAGGAGGAATACATTATACCAGAGTTGTGGACAATGGTGAATCACCGTTGAGCAGTGGGTTATTGAAGAGAAGAGTTGTTGCAGTAATTAGGGTTGATTGGAAAGAGTTCAATGGAATAAAGAAAGTAATACGTCTGCATAGTCGTGTTGAACATGAGCTTTTAGATACTGTTAGGATTTGAAAGGATAAATGTAAAGAGAAAGATGAAAAGATGAAGAAGTTAGGACTGGAAAAAGTAGCGTACAGTCGCATCACGGATGGTAGAAGGGTGTCGTCAGGAATTGGGGTCAAAAAGAAGGAAGAATTAAAGAAGGAAAATGAATCAATGGAGAAGTTGATTAGGGAGATGTCTGATAAAACTTCTTCTATGTATTTGGTTCGAGCAATTTTCAGTGCACACGAAAATATATTTGTTTATGCACGTAGGTTTACACCCAGATGCTTTTTATTGTTTTACTCTGATATTTATTGAACAATTCCCTGGAATCCGAACGTATATGACGTCAGAATCGAATGGCAGCATGAATGAAGAGGACGTGTTGTTAATATTGTAAAACGTTATGGTTTTAAAGATTTATCAAAAGATCAGTTGATTCATCCATGTGTAGCTATTTTCACGGATGGAACTTGCAATTCGGAAGGTGAGTTGAAATTTTCGCATCTGTCTGTACCCATTTGCCCAATGGAAACGGCAAGGGAACATAATCTTGAGACGAATGGTATGTACACATTCAATATTGAAAGTGTTCGAAACTTTATTGGACAAGCTGTGTTGACAGATGAGAAAGGGTAGGAGACAATTAGAGTATGATCATTCTGTTGAAAAGGACGATTTCAATACAGTCATAAAGAGTCCTAAAATTTTATCTCGGTTCCGAAAGTCATGTGCTAAAGTTGAAAGTGCTCACAAACGTGCAGCGACCGTTACTTTTTTCAAACTTGGGATATACAAGTATTTATGCCTTAAGATTAACACTTCCTAAAGATTAATGGGAAGAAAAAGTTCGTGCAGCAAGAGTTGAGGCATATGATAAACGTTTTAATTCAGATGATTTGGGGAGAAGAGATACACCGTATTGGATACTGGCCAAGTGTAATTACATATGTGCGGAAGGAAGCGTTTATGTTGAAGAAAGGGAGATGGATGGAATTGATATGCTATTCAATAATGAATCCAGTAGATTATCTGTTGACGCTTTCCGCGAATTTGACTTGGAGTGTAATGGAGACGCATATATATCTTGTCTTATTCGTCTAGATGTAGTAATAACAGCATTTCTTGACAGTTTCGAAAGTGATTATGGGATTAATGGGGCTGGACATGGAACTGGTAAAAGGAGGTAATCGGAACGAAGCAGAACAACCGTTTGCGAAGATGACCAGAAATAAATATCTGAAATGAGAGTCAGAAGTGGGCCTTACTTTGAAACTAAATGTGATGAAGAAGTAGTTGCATGTCGCTATGAAAATGGTAACGAAACTCCGTTCACAAAACTGGCTGTGACGGAAGGAGGTAGTATTGGAAACAGGACATCGGGATCGGAATGTCTCCTTCATGTCATTTCAGCTGGAAATGTTCTCCAATATATTTTTAAATTGTTCAAAGACGGTCGTGATCGTATAGGCACCGCTGACTGTGAGCGGGAATTGGAGTTAGTTGCTTCTGGAAACATACTAGAAATATTGGGAAACGGGAATTGAAAGCACACAATTTCCTTCGAATATCCGAGAGCCGACCGTCTATATATATATCTAAGTGCAGAATCATGATATACTGTTTGTATGTAACTTGTTATGATGCATATATCCTGCATGGTGCAGGTGGTCGCAGTGAGATGAAAGAGTTTGATGGAAACAAGGAATTTGAAGTAGTTCATGACAGTGACGTTTATATAAACAGTGACATTGAAAGGGAGTATGGTGACAGTACGGAAGCTGACCGTTATAAATCAGGACAGAAATATGATGTGGATGATGGGGAAAGTGGTACGAGTGAATAATAAGGGATTGTTCGGTCTATATTCTTCACTCTGAGTGCATTTGTTTAATTCAATAAACTGTTGAAAAAGATTTACCAGTTTTACAACTTGCTTATGTTGTGAAACAATGTAAGTTTGCCTCATCAAACTATGACGGGATTACCTCAGAACTAGTATCAATGGAATATGTCTGCATCATGAGTGTAAATAAAAATAAGTCAAAGTAGATTCTTTTCACATTGGGAACGTGTACGGTATGAGAATGTATGCACCATATTATTTATAGGGGCAGATCATGTTTTAGTAGAGACTGTTTTAACGGAGTGCCTTCTTTCAATACGTCTAGAAGTGTGACGTTGATTTAGTTATTCAATTTTGTTGTTTTGAATGGCCGGAAGACGGCGAATTCGTAATTGAACTTGACTTGTTGTGCGACTTAGAGACTTTGTGATGTTAGGTTTCTCTATGGGGATTTTGATTTCTCTGACACTGAAGCGGAGATAGTTTGAGAACAGACACAATTGTAATTACATCATGTGATGAAAAATGGGTCTGGTGCATATATGAGGTAAGCAACCCATGTATTGAATTAACAGAAACAAACGGAAGTGATTGCAGTAGATTCCAAGGCCCCTGTCATTATTTGCACTGTCCGTTTCTATTGATGTCATATGATGCCGGCTTGAAAATTTGCGGGCGTAAAGAGCAGTTATGTATTATTTGACTTGAAGACATTTTCCACGTTGTAAAGTAAACTATGCGATTGTTTGGGGTGTCCGCAAAGTTTTCAAATATTGATTGATAAGAATGACCGTACAAAAGATGGAGTTTTTACAGAAAGTGGAATTCTGTTAAAACATGGAATCTGTAAAGAAATTTCATTTTTTGATCAGCGCTATGACAAGATTAGGACAGGTTCATTGTATGCGTAAATTGAAATAAAAACATTTTCTCAAATTTGTGATCTGTAAAAACGAAATGAAATTTTGTAAAAGTTCCAGTAACTGGAATTTTTTTGTTTATTTTTAATTATATAGGGCCCAATTTCATATCAGGAGCGAGAAATGAAATTTTGTATGGTATTACAGCCCATTATGTGTTTCATGATAGAGGAACTGGAAAGGATATCATACTAGACGTGTCATCAGTTCTAGACTATTATTCCTGTATCCACGATTACAATGTTTTGAGTACTATTCAAAATAATGGTCCATATTCAAATAAAACACAATCCAACCGTAGATGAATGACTACTGAGTTTGCTGTTTCTGAGTTTATTGAGAACAATATACAAATTTGTGCAAAAAAGGCTGAATTGGACTTTTTGATGTCATTGTAGCGGTAATAATGGGACTTGGGATGGCTCATGACGGAAAATTTCAGTTATACTCACCGAACATTTGGTAAATTTCATTGCGAAATGGCCCGGGAAGTGACCTGCAGGACCTCCATACATATCTTGATTTATCACCTCTGCTTGGTGAGATTGTCGAGCAACTTGGCTACTTCTTTATGATGTCAAGAAGAAACGGATTTTCTATTTGGGTATGCCCACGTTCCCATTACTACGCAACACTACTGGAAACTGTTTCTGCTGTACTGTCTGATGTTTGCCTAAGTAAGTGTGTTACCGTCTCCCATTCAGTATGCTCATCCGTAGAGGGGATGTACTTCATGCTGGTGATTCCTCTGTACATGGTTGGGGTATAGATGGAACTGGTAATGTATGATTAAACATGTTGTCCAGGCCTATTTGAACACCTGTTCAAGATAGCATTTTTATTGGAGGAGATTTTAATCCCAGTTACTGATTTTTAAAAAAAGCATTGAGGCAAGAAAAAAATGGGGGCTGAGCCAGCAAAAAAAATGAAATGAGGCAGAAAAAAAAGACTAAAAAAGACGACTGAGCCAGGAAAAAAATGAAGGAGGACTGAGCCTGGGAACAGAAAAAATATCACATGATATCATAAAATGGTATTGCGTATTTTTTGGAGTAGTATTAGATTAGGTCAGTAATATAGAGGTTTATTACCATGACGATTCTTATTATGACGATTCTTATTATTATGAACGAACAAACGAGTGAAATGATAAATTAATAGGATGATTATATGGATTAAAAAAGGGACGTGTTCAATACATCCAGTTGTTTAATAACGAACATAGATGCAAAAGGAGAGGATTCGAGAATATGTAAGGATGATGACGAATGGAAAATTGAAGCGAAAGTGGAGATATCGCAGTTTGGAAGAAATATAAATAGAGAATTTGTCAATGAATTTCATATTAAATGTTTTGACGAATCATAGAAGGAAAATGCACTGGCGACATATAACAAAAATCAATCGGTGACGTGTGTGTTGTGTGTATCCTTCGAAATATCAATACGCTTTACTGAGTGAACAAGGCGCGTACACAGAAAAAAAACTGGACCATATTGTAGTAGAGTGCCTTACTTAGGGGTTTCAGTGGAGAAACGGGGGTAGAGTTACGGGTGGCTGAGATGGATGGAGGGAAGGGTCTTGGTAAAGCTGTTGCCATTGACATGATGAAAGATGATGGGATTTACGGTACCAAACGAACATAGAACATGTCAATCATCTAGACACTCAATGATGAACATCTCATATTTAACTAAATTGAATATCCAAATGGGAATTTGAATTCCAACATCTGTCTACTGAAAGGAAATAATAAAAGAGCGTATAGAAAACAAGATCATCTTAGTGTTATGAATTTGAGCGCATCACAATCAATAGAAACATCCGTTTACTGATTACGAAAGAAGAACAACACAATCACACACTACTTTTTTTGTTATTACCAGTTATCATCAGCAAATAATATATTATATTATAGCAACAAGGAAGGAGAACAATAAGAAAGGATGATTTAAATAAACAAGAACCTTAACAAGGTTGTCGTTCTTGTGGTGGTATTGGCTATACTCCCCTCAATATTTCATTAATTAACGATACACAAACGTCACTCTACATATCATTACCGATACCACAAAATTACTCTACATAATCACCGGAAACAATAACGAAAAAAATCGATAATTCAGCAGCATCAACACCATCCGAAAATAGTCCAAAAAAAACGCTCCTTTCAAAGGTTTGGATCATGAAATTGATAAAGTTGAACATTCCACAACAACAAAACATCAACAAAAATTAAATACAGAAGATGATCCTGCAGCATAGACATCATCGCCTTAAGAAGACGAAATTAATGAAGGAGGTAATGCTGGAGGTGATTATGGATATGAATATGAAACAGAAGAAGAAGTACAAACAACGCCAACAACAGATTAATTAACTTTAACATCAGACACAATAACAACAGAAACAGAAATAGTATCAACACGTCTGCTCCATCCCGAAACCACTGACGAATCCCCACATAGCGGCGAAAACGTAATGAATTTTGCTGATGATAATGTAATAATTGGATCACATACTATAAACATAATGATAGTCTTTACCAAACCCATGCGTACATATATAGCATTATTGAACATCGATCCATTGTTCGTTAGATGTTGCTGACAGATTTTTGCTGATAGATGTTGCATGTTGAAAATGATGATGATGATGATGATGATGACGATGATGGTGATGACGATGATGGGACTGCTGTTGTTTTTGATGGTAAATATGAAATGTATTGGTAGTTGTGGATGGATCCGATGGTGGTTGTACTGAAATTTGCGCAGGCATAAGAGGAGGTAGTAATTTTTGATGATAAAAAATTCACCGTTTCAGTAACTGGAACTTTTCCGTATACAATGTGACACGGGTCACCCATTTGACTCAGAAAACATTTCACATCTAATGATTACCGGAACATTACTGTAAAAAGGACATCGTTGTTCCTACCCTCGCACCGATTACTGTATTTTGTTTTGTACAGCTGTAAGATAGACACGGATGCAGCGACACATATTCCACTGATTTTAATTTTAACAAAAGTATTTTTAAATTAGATAAAATTATATTAAAATTTCTTTTTACATAATAAATATCACTATGCGTGTACTGGAAATTTTCCCCTTCTCCCTACCCTCGCACCGATTACTGTATTTTGTTTTGTACAGCTGTAATATAAACATCAGAACAGCAACAGAGGTTCCGTTGCTTTCCGCTCCATTTTATTGATAAATTTAAAAATCATTTTACGTAATAAATATCACTATACGTGTACTGGAAATTTTCGCGTAATCCTTGCACTCATTCAATATTGACAGATAGACACGTAAACCAATCAATGTCTCTCAGTTTTACAAATTACAACATTTACTGTTAACTTGGAGGTTAAAATCATTCTTACGTTCACTTGTACTGTTTTATTGTTCTACTATTCGTAAATCACACGGCCGACGGTTGATTCATTCCAATTCGTATTTTTCAAATTAATTGACATTGATATTCAACACTGACAGCACAAAAATATGTTCCATCCCCAAAATTAATATCAAGATCTTTAATATCATTCAGGGTAGTGAATAGATCTTGGGATTCCAATCAACGCAATTACACGTTCAGATCAAATACATGTAACGGCCTTGAGACACATGTAGGTCTTACGCACCACAAAGACAATTCCTTTTAACAGTTTACTGGCTGGACAGGTATTTCAGACATATCAATCAAGAAACCTACACTAATTATACCAACAGAATAAGGTGCCCATGGAAACTCTCTTGCCATAGATCGTGCAAAATTTGACTAAAACATATGTGATAGTGGAAACGAAGCGGATTTGGTGGAAACAAGGAATAGTGCCTCAAATCATGAAATAATGGCAGAATCAGAGAACATAGATTGTAACATGATTGATGCAATAAGAAGAATATTTGTAGATGATATAATGGATATACACAGCAAGTGTAGATTGCAACTAACGAATCGTTTCATGTACTCACTTTATTCCATATCTGACCACTTTTCTCAATTAATTCAGCATTTCCCCTCTTCCAATTCAGGTAACTCGTTCAACAAACTCGCCTCATTGTCATCATTTCAGAAGGATGGGTTTGAGCAAAGAATCATGCTTTTGAAGTCTGGATAGCAGACAACATGGTACGTCAGAAATGTAATACAGCTTCTGGAACGACAAATATCGTCGGAAAACATTCATCAATTGTACCCATGTACACAAAATCAATCGCAATTTCTCACGCACCCAACCAATTCAAGACTAAGAACTTTGGTTCCAAAATCTATGTAGATGTCTGTAAAATCAAGTACAGATCCTACAGTTATGTGGAAAGTGACATGCAGCGACGGAGAACAATCATTTGTGGGTCTTCTCCAAATCTATAGTGACAAGTGCAAAACAATGTTAAAATGATCCGCACAAAGGTTTTACCCATTTTATCTAAGCTTTCTCAATTTCAGTGAAGGTTTCAGAAGAGAAAATATAACATCAGGTCGTACGTTACTGGCACACTCACGTGTGCAAGTAGAAAATGGTAATTCATCATGTGGTACATCATGTGGGAAATAATCTTCAAATGAACGCGATATACATATGTAAATGTTACATACAAGTATTGAGGAGTCAATAGAGAAGCTATCAAATGAAGAAATTGTAGGAATTTCAATGTGTACTTTAGATAATGTAGCAGTACGTTGTCATCCAATACTGTCTTCATGCGTAGCTGATATACGAGAAACAAAGGATTTTCTTACAGTGAAACATGGGATTAAAACAAATCAACCGTACGATTTATGAATCGTCAAGTCATCTAATATGTCAAATCCTTCGCTTAACAGGCTGGAACCAGTGAAATAGACAAAAATCATATTGGAATAGGATACCGTAGATCATCAAAAAGCAGGTTTGCGGAACAAATTTTCATTCATGAAAGAAATGTCAATACATCCAAAGTATCCAGTTCTCGGAAAGTTCAACAATGAAAAGATACAGGAACAAATGGATATTTATAACATCTTGCACTTTGAACTGATGCATAACCTACACCTTAGAGTATCAAAACTTCTTAAGTAGTACTTGTCTCGACTTCTGAGCTGTATTGAACGTACAAATAGTGAAATATCTGAGGACAGATCTCCAAAACCTCTACGATCTATGCGTAGAACTATATTACGTAAGTTAAATTCTTTCTTGTCTTCAGTCGAAGAACCTTCTCACGGTTTCAACTTCACGTTGATTTTGCAACACGTAGTTGTTCTGGATCACTGCAGGGCTTCTTCACAGAAAACAGAGTTTCGGGAATGTTGGAAGCTGCGGATTACATGCCTGTTTATCAACTGTCCCCATTTCTGGGAGCCATATTTGACAGAATATGTGGAAGTAGTTCATCAACAGAAATAACTTCCTATCTCACAATGTACATAGACATTACATCTCTCATATTTAGAACAAATATTCATCCAGCATGGACTTCTTCTAGTATACAGAATCGCACAAAAATCTCATCTTTCAAACTTGAAGCACTTTAAAGATGTAAAGAGTATAGTTCATCATCAATTAATACAACAAAGTCTTACTTATTGGATCATCCACCGTCGGATATCAAAATTCTGGAAGGTGTAACATACATGGATGTAGGGCTTTTTGAAGGGATTCATACAGAAACCAAAGAGGCCTTTCGGCGAACGTCAAAATGGAAGTCTGTCAGTGCTGGAGAGATTGAAAAAAGAATGGATCATCGCGCATCCAAGGCTTATAAAGCTTATAAAGTACAAACAACATCTCCTGTTGTAAATCAAGCAGTAAATTCGAATAAGATATGACAAGCGGTGTGAATGGATGGCGCAGTATTGGTAACTCATGCTTCATCTTTACCTGTTCAGAAACTTCGTGCAGCTTGTAAGTTTCATTATTATTCTCTAAACAGATTTGAAGAAAATTTGGAGAATGAAATTAATGGTCTCTACAGGAGGGTGTGTGCCGATTGTATTCGAAAACTTACAAGTCTGCTCCATCAAAATTTCGAGACATTGGATATATCTTCTACTGAGGTTGGTCACATATCATTAGCGTTCCCAGGATCAGCGTTCATCTCAGGCTGAGAATGCCCTAGACTTTCAGACCACAACAAGTCTGGTAAAAATGTTTATGTAAAGAAATCACTTTTCTGGTTAATGCAGCGAGTTTGGTCATAGGATAGAATTTATTCCACATCGGGTTCAATATTAGATACAATTATGGTCTAATGTGGAGAAGTTGGTGAAGAAGCGGCCCCAGAAGGTTACATGAATATGTTGTTTGCCAAAGCTCTATCATTTATACGAATACCGAGAGAAACAAAAGATCTAAACTCACCATCAAACAATTATACGGTACATAGATCGATCTCCGGGAACAAAAAGAGCATTTTGTCGTTCTACTTCGTACCATACTTGGATGTCGTTGACAACATGTCTTTGGTTCCAGACGAAATCAATACGATACTTGATTGTATAATATCATGTTGTGATTGAACAAGAGGAAAATCTGGTATCTCGACATCAGAAAAGGTGTGTGTTCTGTGCCCGATTGATAATATTTGGGGGAAATAGACATAGACCCTGAATATATCGCTATAGATGTTCTGGAAAGTCATGTTCTTCGTCGCAAGCAATGGGAACCATTTCGTGGTCACGAGAATGGATGGGTTTCAAGTGTTTTTTAGGTTAATATTTTCTATCATGAAAAAGATTTACAATGCGTGTAGAATTAATAGTGACATAATAATATATCACATCATTACAGATTTTGTTCTTATTGCAGTCACTTTTAAAATCATAGCAATGATACTATATTTACTTCGAAGAACCTTCATTTCTAACCTATCGAAATATCAAAGAAAATGAAACATTACGTAGTGACAGTAGCCCTTGCCACCAATTTTAGTTTGGGAGGTTCCAAAATCCATGGTACAAATTTGGGATGAAGATCAATGTTACTTCGTCTATATTTCACTTTTCACGAAGACATATTAACAAAGTTCAAAGTGACTTCGAGAAATTAAACATTAGAGACGAAGTATGAAGTGAATGGGGTCTACTAGGCCACAGATCACATAGTATGTGGTAAATGTAACTTTGCCAAAATTCAAAGTTCGGAGTACAATCTTGCAAAGAGAATCGAAGTCACTTCGGATATTTGGTAGTTCAAAAATTAAATTTGATCCTAATATAATCTCACTTCGGTTTTATTAATCACAATATTGAGGAAACATCAAAGTACGAAGTGATTTTGACCTGTGTCCCCAATGTCACTTCCGCAGTTTTCAAAGGTCGGAGTGCTAAAATGAAAACTTAGTTAATTTATCCTCATATCACTCCACAAAAAACAATTTCACTTCACAGGTATGCTGTCTAAATCATCAAATAGTCAAAGTTTACTTTACACAAGTGGAAGCAGACCATGTTTTCAATGGCACTTTGATAACTTCGGATATTTGAGACCGACGTTCCGAAATTTGAAATACGAAGTGCACCCTAAGTGCACCCCGAAGTATGGACAATCAAATGAAAAATTCTGCGGGTCCCGAAGTGTCCGAAGTTTTGAGGATACTTTGACGCACTTCTGTTTTGAATGTTACAGACGTGTTCGCGACGAGAATTAGAACCACGTTTAATAATCATATCAACTGATTATATGATGAGAGACAAGAAATAATAGAGTGGTTGTTTCCTCCAGAATAGTTGGTGGTGTGATTACGTGTCGTAAATATTAGCGCCACCTACTAATCTGGAGGTACCAATATATTGTTGCTTTTTCTATTTAAGTAGTAAAAATCAGTGATGATATTTTTTGTCTTCGAACGATAGACAGATATCTTTTCCATAGTCTTGCATCAATTTTTGGCATAAAAGTACTGCTTACTGTCATATATCTCCTTAGTATTCTACTCTAGCTGCTTTCTATCATTCTCTAATATTCATCTTTTTCAGTAATTAGTGTTACTCTTTCTTACATATACCTACTCATGTACAAACGCCAACGTGGGGAACAAAATGTCTTTTATGACACCTTGACCAATGAAAATGTCGGGGCACTTCAAGGCACCCCGAAATTTTGATTTTGCTTTTTTTTGTCATTGTCGGATATGGTCAAATCGTGGAATACCTATAAAGTGCTCTAGTTTAACCTTGAAATTCAATGTGAAATTTATTCCGACAATAGTAATAACCCAAAAGTACAGCAGAAAATAAGTTTTAATTTTTCTACAAAATGGGTAATTCCGCTCTCTTCTAACAATTTCAGGATGTCTAACAAATAATTGGCGTTCAGAGCTTCGTGTCATGCAGGGGTAGGTGGTAGATGAGGTGAGACAGGCTATGACGGTGATGCTTGATTATGTTGTCGCTGACAACGATGGTGCGTGCTGAGGTTGTCACTGACAACGATTATGAACAGTGCTTCTCTGGTAGTTGCTAATGTCTGGATGCAGAGAGCTAGCTAAATGAAGGGGGCTATTGGTAGAGGATCCTAATCAGATAAGATGAGTTTTCACCACTTCAGTGTTTCATCTTTCACAGAGACTTGATTTTTCTTTATTTTTTGTCCTTAAGTAGACAAAAATGAAAATAGAAATATGACTTATTAATAATTTCATCAAAGTGTAGACTACACAGGAAGGGATGTAACTTATCATTGTTTTCAATTTATTCATGACACAGGTGCATAATTTTGTAGCCTCAAAAGGGTTGCTAACTAAAGTTTACTAAAATGGATGGAGGGTGCGAGCTGAGAACATTTAGGCGTTACACATAGTAATGCAAAGAGCCGTTGATATTTATTGGGTATAGTTATTCTGTAGTACTTGAAAAGATCCGATCTAATACACACATGATAGTGGGTGTAACGACAACGCATTTGCAATAAATATGATTACATTATCCAATGAAATTGCTGCATATTAGAAAATTCATAACGTCACCCATTGTTTAATCATCACTCATTTTTGTGGTAAATGTACGACCTCTTTTTTATTTTTTACTAAGGATATAAAATGCTTTCTTGGATAGAAAAGAGTCTATTAGAGGATACAATAAAGAGAATAACCAAAAACAGGAACGAAAGTCGACCATAAATTATTACAACGTATTAATTTGATGGGAGAACTAAAACTCTCCTGTTCATAGAAACATGAGGAGGAGTGCATTATATAACTTACATATGCAGTGTAAAGCTGTAATTTCTTATAACTAAGCCCAAAGTGGCTACACGCCCCTCAGAGAACTGTTCTTTGTTAGACCTAGTTCAGCTTTAGCCTTAGCTACAAGTTCCACTGGAGCTTTTCTCCGTTTGATAAAACGCTTGAACATTACAGGAATACCTACGAAAAATTTCTTAATTTTCTGTAATCTGTCACCTTTTTCACGCAATCCTTTCCATCTTACTTGCCCAAATAATTTTCCATGTTCCTCAACTAACCGCATAAGTCGGGAAACTGGAATTCCAGTCTCCGAACTGGGAACATGTAGAAAGATAGCTCCCATATACAAAGATGGGTCATGATTAAATTTGAGACGGCAGACGTGTACCTCTTCGAGGGCACCAATTCGTAAATCCTCAACAATGTATAGGTGGGGCCATATTGCCTTAGGAATTCTCCTGGTACTACACCAGCGGCGACAAAGTTTTTCAACAGCAAATATTTCATCTCGAGGCATTAAACTGAAATCGCCTTCACCAAAATTAGGTAATTTCTCTTTCGATTCTTTTTCGCGGGAAGCATTTGGATTTTGTTGCAACGTGTAACTAACCGTAGGATAGATATCAGCTAAACGTCCTGTAAAACTGTGAGGTTTAGAAATTTTTTCCCTCTGTAATTCATTCAATATTAGGACTTTTCCAGAGTATATTGTTCCAAAAATATCTAGAGGACGCTTCGGCTGCAGCCCATTAAATAATGTTACGGATGCGAATTTTTTTTCCTGAGGGGATGACCTTTTGTGTAGATTGTTCTGTAGTAGAGCGTTGGAGAATTATTATTTGCTGTATTGATTCATTTATGATTTCAAGCTTGTCGATCAGCCTTCTTAGTCAGGCTCTTCCCTCATAAGTTGTGGACCTGAATATCGAGACTGATTCGAATCACATCTACAGTAAGAGTGCTCATTACCTGAATTTGATATTCAGGCCCTTATTCCTTGCCGTACATATTTACACATACAGAAATTATTTTCATCGAGAGATCTGCATTTTGTCTATATAAGCCATCATGCATTTGTTGCGTTTAATAAAATACTTCTCGTCCAAGCGACGACTTTCTCTCACAGAAACTTTTTCGTTTTTAATTGCAACAATCACAGAGAAATTTTACGTCTTGTGAAAAAGACGTGCCAGACCGGGCCATTCGGATTGGTTCATTTTAAACTCCGATATTACTGCCCGAAATGCACGTAAAACTTCCTTTCTTATTCTTTCCATACCTTTATTTGTCCATGGGGTGTTGGGAACAGAAAATTTGTGAGGAATACGAAGCATTTTTGTTACCACACCTAATATTTCATTTTAAAAGTGGGTTCCACCATCTAACATCAGTTCATGGGGTACTGTAAACGGTCCAATCCAATCCAAGACTTCAATCGCTTCATTTTCTGCATTTGCGTTTGAAATAGGACATAACCAAAGATAAACAGAAATTTGTTCCTTAATAAGAGAGTATATTTTTCCCCACCATCATCAGGTCGCATTTCGAGGTAGTCAAATTGTAATAAATCATTTGGTTCTGTACCGAATGTTGTACGTCCAAATGGACGTGGAATTTTCCCTCCACCGGCTGTAGATAAACAATTAATGCACTTTTCAATAAGATATCTTCAGCAACGCTAGACCATGTGAAATTTTTTTTAACAGATTCTTCAGTTGCTGAAATATCGCGGTGTCACGCCAAACCTGTATGTGCTATTATACAGATACGGATATGAATATCGCTACATGAATCCGAAATCTAAATTTGAGCAGATTTTGACTTCCATATTCCTTTCATATTCTCTAGATCAACCAATGTGCAATTCAAAAATTCATTTTGAATTTTTGTTATTTCAGTTACAGAAGGCCACACTAAATTATAGTCTGAAATGTATTGCAGCGGAGGCACATGTACAATTCGTCTTACCAATAATGGTTTCGTCCAGCTAGTCATTAAGTCAGCCCAAACATTTCCCTTTCTTAATGTGCATACACACAAACGTGTAGAAACTAAGTCTGACTGCACAACAAAGAACGTTTCGTAATGTAGTCTTTGATAGATCTGGAACTACAGTAAGTGGATCAAATTTAAATACAATATTATTATGATCAGTATAAAGATCAAAATCTTGTACAGCAGACGCTAACCAATGCATTCGCTCAATTGCTGCCAAAATTTCAAAAGCCTCCTATTCCATCGTTTACCAGGACAACTGCGGATTACTAAAATGCCCCGAATGAAAAGCTAACAGATCATGCCGTTGTAGTTTATGATCCTTTCAGAGGTCTCATAAGGAACTTGGGTAACAACAGCAGCCCAATGAGTATCTGAAGCATCTGTGTAAAAAAAAGACGTTTGGATGTATCCCTATGGACCGGAGTATCTTGCTTACGAAATGCGGATTTACACTCGTCAAAAATGCCAATTTCAGATTTTCCATAACAACAATTTGCCAAGCTAATATTTTCCTGCTTTTTCATAGATACGTTCCATACTTTCATGAAGTGGCGCTACCAACATTGAAAAATCTGGAATAACATCACGCATCCACTGTAATCTACATAAAACATTGGTGTAAACATCTTCCAGTTTTTGGTGCTTCCATGCTTGTTAGCCCTTCCAGTTTCCTAGGATCGAATTTAACACCATTTGCAGATAGTAAACGGCCACACCAACGTACATTTTTCGCAAACATTATACATTTTCCAAGGTGAAGGTGCAGGTTAAAATTGCTGCAGAATTTAAAAAACCTCTCTACCGCTTCAAGTAATAGTTCTTCTGATTTCCCAAAAATTAAGATGTAGACTAATAAGTGAAAGACCGTTTTCAATAGCTCAGCTGGCAAGTTTTCTGATAAAGCTGATCGTAAATAGATAACTTCGTTTGTAGTATCATGCAATACTCTAGTTCGTGAAAATATACCATCTGGTGTAATAAAAGATTGGCGTTCTTGGTTTGATTCTTCCAATGCTAGCTGCCAATATTGGTGTGATAGAACGAAAGTTGCGAAGTATTTAGCGCCAGATATTCGTACCAATTATTGTTCAAACGTTTGTATGGGATATTGATTTTTTTTGTATACTTTTTGGGAGGCTGAAGATCAACTGTAAACCCCAATTTGGTTGGCCCTAGCTTCGAAACTATTATTGAAGCTGCCGCCCAGGATCAAGACGGATTAGAGAACACATAACGCTCATCTATTAATTTGGACACAAACTCACATAAAAAGTTCCTTGGTTCATGGGAATATTTACGGAGCTTCACCCTTACTGGCTGGCGATTCCGGTTAATCTGAATTTTAGGGGAGAACATTTTGCAGGTGGACCTGTAGATAGTCCACTTCGGAAATTTTCAACATTCTTCTCTAATAAATCATATAGAATGTTTCTAGCTTTCTCGATATTTCCATTAACGCATGCCTCAGATTTCATTTTTTCCACATGTTTCAAAATTTCATCATGTTGGTCAGCATCGATCGGATCTAACATAGCCGGATCAGGGATAGGATCAACTTGATATATCTGCAAATTACAGCTCAATCGTGTACTTTGTCCACGTGGAACCGAAATTCGTTTTGCTATGAAAACGTCGTCAGTGCTGTCGGCAGTTATCGTTTCGCGTGTAGTCATGATCTTACTCACATACCCACCATCGCCAGAACATGGATTTTGGGCATATTAACAGTCTTTTTCTGTAAGTGAAGAAATATTGGTCTCCAATAGCGTCTTTGCATCACTTTTAAGATGTTTCAATACAAGTGGGCAAATAATAATACTGTCTGCAGTGAGATAACCGTCAGTGACAAGGTAGGTGATCTTGGTTGATGCCAACCTTCCAGTTGTTATATGTTATGTTGTTCGCGGCACAACACATTTTCTGGAAAATGTACACGGTTCTACCCCAGAATTTTTCATTGATGCAGCATTCATGGTCACTGGTTTTACAGCTTCAAAATATTCAATTCCTTTCGTAATCGTGTCAATAAGCAATTTGGGAAGCAACAGACTGGCATCGCTACTATCATCACAGGTCCCAGTAGATACCAAGATTTTTCTCGCTGAGGATACCATTATTTGACAGAATTCACTGACAGTTGTCGAATCTTGAATCGGAACTTTTCCGGTTTTTGGAGTAGACATTTTGCTACGTGTAAACTTGGCCGGACCAGATTCATATTTTCGTTTTTCTATCTCTACTTTAATCGCCACTTTCTCATCATCATTGGACAATTCGCAGTCATCAATGTAATGACGTAATTTCTTCTGTGCATATTTATAAAAATTGCAAAAAGGTTGTTGTCATCTTTTCCTTTGTGTAGATGAGTTTGATCCGTTAGTTGTAAGAGCTCCATAATTAGGTGATTCATTATTGGTTGATTTATTTTTGTAAATTATATTATTTTGCTTCTTTTTTGGCCCGTTATCAACCAATTGAAAAGCCTCAGCCAATTTAGATGCATATTTCTGAACACCTTTGAAATATTTTTATAGTTGGAATTGAGATAATTCTAAATCATTTTATATACGATCACGCCAATTTTGTGGCTTAATAGCTGCCAAAACATGACTCACTGCTATTTTGTGGTTATCCTCAATAATCCATGACATGCCATGTAAACTTAATATAGTACAGTAAGAAACAAATATGTTTTTCATCCTAAGTATAGCAGAACGGCTCTCCATATCCATTCTAAGATCGTTTCGGATAAATTCATTTAAAGATTCCAAACTAACTATAGTTGTACCTTCTTCAGCTTCTGAATAAAGATAAGTACGTAATGAAACATCTTTTAGCTCATTGTAAGAGACAGCGTCATTAATATATCCAAGACAAATTTCTGACTGTATGTATTCGGCGTCAACACAGTATTTCAGACTAACCGGACGGTGAGCCTCGTTAGATGAATTTCACGAAGGAGATAGTTGTAGTACACGTTCCTTGACGTCATTGCAATATCTTTCATACAGACGTAGAAATACTCGAATTAATTCTGGATCGATTTCCAGTGATTGAGGGTGATCAATGGATGTCTAAATTGGTGCCATAGATAGATTTGAAATTTTGCCCATAACATTAGAACTTGAGGTCGCTGTGCCAGAAAATAACGGGAAATTCGTCGTGAGAGTAGTAGACGTATCGTCCTCATCACTCATAATGTTCAAAAATTGTTGAAAAACATTCTGAAAGAAGGTTTTTATGATCGTAGGTTCAGTAGAGATCACTTTGGTTAATATACGATGTTTTTCGTATTTGTTAACCAAGGATATAGAATGATTTCATAAATATACAAAAGTCTATTAAAGGAGGAATTCAAGAGAGGAACCAGAAACAGGCACGAAAGTCGACCATAAATTATTACAACGTAATAATTTGAGGGGATTACTAAAACTCTCCTGTTCATGGAAACATAAAGAAGAATACAGTATACAACTTCCAGATGCAGTATAAAGAGTTAATGCCTTATAACTAAGCACATTGTGGCTCCAATATGTCTAATTTTGGATTTATGATTGTCTTCTGAAGCATCAGGACGATGGCCGGATGGCCGATCTGATTATTTATTCTTCTTCAGCTTGATCTCTGCTAACGACCTTGCTTTACTCTGATTACCACTTAATGAGCTTCTCGAATGTTTTCTTCAAAATACAATCAACATAAAATTTTCAATCGTGACCAGAAAGTTCCTAGCAAAAAGAATGGTTCCAAATTGAGCCATTGGTGGGTGGACACATCTACGACAGTGAAATCACCTATTACAATAAAGTGTCTGATGTCTGTGTTGAATAAATTCAACAAGAAATCGTCCAGGAGCAAGAAATCAACAAAGAAATAAGCTGTGCAGTGGGGTAGATCAAGAAAGCGGATAAAATAAAACGCGCCACAAGAAGATGCACACAATATATTTCCTGGGGACAACTGAAATGAATAATCGGCGTATTTTAATATTACTACTTTAAAAACTATACCTGAACTGTTCCTGTACGGAGATAAGATTTTTTATTATTGATGAAAAGACATCTTTCTACAAAGGAATAGTATCTTCTCGCTCCATCACACAGCAAATAGTAGCATACACGTAAAGATTCTAGTACTGTCTCCCTACACACACTACTTGTGCCGTTACGGTTCCATATACTGATGTTAATTTTCCATCACATTGCAGATCAGATAACCTTGAATGTCATATCTATTCACCGCTTTCCTTTTTTCACAATCATTCACAAAAATAATAAAAAAATATTAGTATACTAAACGTATATCTGATATCACTATTATTATTGCGACACAAGTGTAACTGGTGGGAACACAAATATTTCAACAATGCACTCCATCTTTTCACCTAGCGACAATTCTATTTCATCATCACGAAAGTAATAACACAAACCTTATCAACATCGTTCAACAACGCATTGACCCATTCAACATCGCACAATTTAACGCACTACCACTCTTTTAACATCAAGAAAGTGATAACACAACCTTTTAAACATCGTGCAAGTGAAGATATGAGGAAAAGTATGAAAGGGGGTAACGTAGAAGATACTGTAAACCTGGACGTGATCTGCTGAGTAGTAGAAGTTGCAACGATATAACGGAGAGCGTGAACCAACGAAATTATATTTATTCGTAAAGTCGATAGAGGTAAAACATTTGCAGTCAAATTGATAGAGAGACGACTATATGTATAGCCTATAATTGAATACTGATTTCATAGAACACGTAATCAATATTGAACTCCAGCGAGAACTCCCAAAAGTGGTTGCTGTCTAACGGTCACTACGTGTAGTCAATAAAGACTGACATATTACAATTCAACAGTAATCATAGAGAGTTATTCAGCCGTTCAGGGAATATTGTGAAACGACGCTTTGGTAGAGAACGAGCATCCTTAACAACAAGACATACAACATGTGCGCAAACCAAGAAGAGGATGAAGAAATAATTATAAAATAATCACAAGAGCCAACGAGAAACCATGAAATAATCATGATAGTCAATGAACTAAAATTAATCATAAGAAAATCACCGGAGGCAATCAGAAATAATATAAAAATATTAATGTGCACCAAAGAATTTTACAATGCAATTTTGATATCAATCCCCTTTGTGGATCGCAAAATACCCAATGTAGCGATAACTTCGGCGAGATTCATGATTAGATAAATCTATTGGAATTTTCCCAGTATGCATCATCATCTGTAAGGACTGGCAGAGTATCTGTTTTAGTACCAGGGTCCGCTAAGCTGATTAAGCCTGGAATCCAACAGATTTAATTTACGTTTACCATCTCATACTCGAAACAGATGCAGTTGGCGTTAGCTCTCTTATAGAAATCAATGGAATTTCTTCTAGTAGATGATGCCGTGTTTAAGTGTTTCGAATCTACAATTATTACGAGTCGTACAAGAATTGAAATAAAAGTATATAACGCCGATTTCAATGTCTTAGCTTCGTCGATTGCTTTAAATGCTGCTAAACTTGCAACAGCAGCAATCGAACGAACTGGACGTTTTTGATTTATGTGACATCCATGATAATACGTGGAAATTGAATTTTTGAAGAGTGTACCGATGAGGAGATATGATAATTTTCCATGATCGACATCTTCCAGCATCAGCAAAGATGGCTACAGTGACAGTGAACTTTACATTTGGACGTTTCGGAAAAATTATGTTAGTGCCAAGCTTCTTTACAACGTGTAAAGCATTTTTTGAGCGGTTACTACTGAAACCTTTGCATCAGGTAGTAATTTGTTGAAGATGGCTACTGTAGATGGCGCAGAAAGGAGAGGTGGAAATTCCAATCCAACCCAATGATGAGTTGAGAGACATAAATGCTAATTTATCTACAGCTGATAATGTTGCCACATTCTGACGTCTTCTCAGGCTTGTGATGAGATATGGTTCCAAAGCTTGTAACTTATCATCTGCATTTATCTAACACGTTGAATCTTCGTGTTGTATAATATTCATACCATAAAAATGAATATTTTCAGGTCCGTGTTCCACTGTACCAAATTTAAATACAGAATCAAACCCTTTTATGAATTTTTCGACAGCTTCTGTTTCACCAATCACCAGAATATCATCCACAATTTTTGCTGCAATATGAATAATCTTACAATTATTTTTAATATAAATAAGTTGAGTAATTACTTTGCATTGAGTCAGACCAAGCTGAATGAATGGTTGGTCTGATGGTGATTGTCATTTGGCATTTGAGTTGACGAAACCATATGCTGCAGCTTCTTTGTCGTTCGATTATCGAGGAAGGATCACGTATAAAACACGTTCAGCTTGTCTAGGCTTTATAAAAGCTGCATTAACATGCACTTTGGTAATACGACAACGCATTAGAGAGTCGATTGATAGGAAAACTCTTACCCCACTTAAGAAACATATGCTACAATCAGATTCCATTTCTGATTTTATTGAATCCTCACTCCCATGCGGCACACTTCGCGCTTTAAGTTTTAATAGTTTCATCGTTAATTTTAATTTTCTAAATCGTGTGATATGATATCACATTCAAGTTTCGGAGTAGGGCTTATTGATGTACTACAGATACCAATTTCATGCACTCAGTTTCTTTCTCCAGATTAGATTTAATTAGCATTGGTTGTTGGAAGCCTTGAGCGTGATGACGCATGAAGGACTTATTTCTAATAGTTTCTAGAATCTCACCTAAGAAGATCTACTCATTTGATTGTAGTTTAGGACCAGAAAATATGGACGAGCTGTTCAGATTATCGGGTTGACGACAAATTTCGTTTTTTAATCGTGGACATGCTTTGTCACCATCATCATAGTCTCTATGACGACGGCCATATTTTACTGAATCTACAGTGCCAGGGCAGTAATTTCCTTCTAGAATCCAGTATACCTCTATGTGGTCACCATGTTTTACATTACCACCATTCAAATTTCCATCTACAGTATGTGGATTACTGCTCGCAACAATTCTATCCATTTCATCATCGTTTAAGACGACATTACCTTGTGATATGGGAGTTGGGGTAGTTGATACAGGAATTTCATCTCCATTTACAGTAGTCGTAGTATCCTGATTTTGAATGTCGTGGTTACGTTCATATATTTGATAAGTCTTATTATTAGCATTTCTGAAAGCGGAATTTTCGTCACTATTGATTCCATCAAATACAGCATCAAATATATTAGATGCAGCTGAGACTGATTTAGCATCGACTTGTTGAAATACTATATCTACGTCGTCTTATTCGAGTGCATTCGTTATTTCAGCATCTAGTTTGTCAATAGATTCAACGATCGTTGAAGCTAAATCATCGTCAACTATTGCTGCTCTTGTATCTTCAAGTGAAAGAACGATTTTATGTCCATTCGTACCAGGTATCGTAACAATACCAGCTGAGTTATCAACATCTTGTCCTACACGAGGATATAGACATTTTCCACGTTTTCATTTTTCATTTTTTATTTTTTACAAATACTTGTACTAAATCACCAGGTTTGACTACAGGGTTACTTGTAGCGTTGGTTCTCATTATGAGATTATATTTACGTTTGGCTAATATTGTGTCTCGAGCATTTACCAAGTCAATTGGAATCTGGTTTGACGTACTGTGGGCCACTAATGGCTTCGTATATCCTTTGGCAATTTTGAATGACGAAATTACATCTGATCATTGAAGTTCATTCGAAATACTAACTGCTCGGAGTGTCATGATTATTTTGTGCATGTAAGGATAAGAACGTACCGAATGTAAAAATATCGACCGAATAATACCATGTTATGGCTCAAGGGTGTTATTTTGATGGCGTCTAGATTGTACGGGTCTAAATTTAATAACATTAATGTTGAGGTAATTTGTAAATTCTTTTTTTTTCAAATGATTGATCTCCTTGCACAGAGATTGGCGGCCAGAATTGAGCAATCCGCGTTCACTCAAATGCCACTAATGCTGAACATTCAGTGGCATCTGGAACGAGATATACTGCAGAAATTCTAGAGTAGCTGAACATACAGTGAAATATCCTGGTCTGGTCTAAATACAAATGATCGGTGATTACTACATCATTTAGTTCATGATTCAAAGATTGAAGCGCAACTTTTCGAGAAGGCTATGTTGTGGAAGATGCAATGCACGAAGTACATTTTCTGATAACATTTCCAATATATATCTGTAAATCATCAGACCAGATCTTATTCCGTTCCAATAGTGTGCGAATATCGGTATAGTTTGAATGCCCGCAAGTGAGACGATGCACTTTATCCACAATGCGTTGGATCTGTGACCACGATTTTAGAATAGCATTGTTAATATTCATTGACGAAGTATGGCCCGTTGATGTAGCAAAAGGAGATACTATTATCTGAAATTTAGATAACGGGATATAAGAGTAAAGTCCATCGTCATTCATTCAAATAGAATCCCTATTACCATAGATTGGGGGCATTAAAAATTTTCTACCTGAATAGTGTAGCACGTCACTAACACGTGTAATGTTTCGACCAATCACCCATTGAGATGACCCCTCTACTACGAAATGCCTGATT
>JAULBU010012112.1:0-23081 GCA_032358235.1 Odonthalia washingtoniensis | reverse complement strand
TTTATTGTTTTTGACACGCGGTGAATTTTTTTGCAAAATAATTCATTTTCACCGCGCTAACTAGAGATGCTCTAATAATTTCCCACATCCTTTCAAACTTCAAGCATGAAATCGGCAGTTCACTATTTTTCCGTACATCCCTTTTCATTAAAAATAGGTTCCTACATCCATCTCACTACAATCACTGGTCTGTCAGCGGTACACTTGCCGGTTACTTTACAAAGTTTCTGTTAAAATTTAATGTTCAATTCAAAAATCAGGAATTCTATCTTATGCCCCCCCTCTTCTCTTTCATCGAGGTATTAGGTTATTTGTCGCCATTAACAACTGTAAACGACATAAGTTGCCATACAATGGTACCCTCCAGTTGAGAAGTTCATTGTTTCACGACAACGGTCCTTACTGTTTTCTATCGATTTTGCATTGTCATTACTTGAAAAAATGAACCACTCATTTTTTAAGGCCCTTTTAAAAATTGTCGTTTCTTCAACCTTGGGAGATGCGCTGTCTGGTCTATATGACAATTTTCTTCTTATTCTGCATGTTGCAGTATTATTGCGAAGATTGTCTGATTGAACTCCTTTGAGACAGTATTCGTAGAAAAAATAATTGACATGTGAACCCAATGCAATGGTCTTTCCCCAATTCCGTACGTGCCTATAACCACAAGAAAAGTAACAGTACTTTTCATTCTTCCTGAGCTGCCCCTATTTTGAATCATCGCCATCTCCTTCTGGAAAAGATTTCCCGCTCTGTTGTTACGAAGTTCACCTCATAACATGAAATCAACCAAGATAACTCTATTCATCATATTATTAATTTTCGAAAATGCCAACGCTCGATTTACATCGGAACCAGCACAGCTCACGACAGAGTCTGAGCATCATCTTCCCCTTTCACTAATCAAGGAACATTTACCTTCAAGTATCCGTTTGGAAAACATTTCATCTCTATTATTTGAACACAGCATTGAATCATCAACGTTGATATCACTAAACCTTCATGAAACATTACATCCACCAACACTTTCTCCAGAAATAATACCCCTACAAACATTTAACACTCACTATAGAATAAATAATATACAATACAAACCATCTAGAACACCGATTGTCAGAATAAGTGATTCACACGCATTTGTATACGATAATGTATCTGGCATTTTACTTGCCGCATGGGGTCCTTCTCTAAATCTAGTTCCACTTCATTTAAAAACACATCCGTCAATTTTGATAAATATTCACAGTGACACCACAACACGTGTTCACGGACTATCCCGAATAAGCAGATCAAATATAACGGAGAATCAATTTAAGCCTAGATATCGATCAGAGACTGATTTATTTTTTGACATCGGACTTGCATTTGATTCTTCATTTTGTCATTTATACGCTGATGATGGCCCAAACACCACTCAAGTAGTGCATACTGTGGCTGCAATTGCTCATAAAATGTCACTAACACCTTTTGTGTTAGTGCGAATATTGGAAATTATCAGTTTTGTAATTCTCCTCACGCCTCTGACAGGACTACAATTAAACCGAAGAAGAGTGTCATTGTTTCCTCGACCGGAACTGAAACCGATTCATTCAAACTACCATCAGAAAATGAAATTAAGCTCTGCTATAAAGATCGAGACTGTGATCCTCAATTATTAATACTGGATAATTTCAGACAGGTATGGCAGTCTGAGATCCCTAACAGTATATCTGATTCTGTATTTCTTTTAACTAATCCTTCGAATGCTACACAAGATGGGGTCGTCGGTGCAGCTTTGGTAGAATCTGCATGTAGCGAATCTGGATTTGGATATGCCTTCGGAAATGATCCTGTTATTCTAGCCCACGAAATGGGACATACATTAGGTGCTCGACATGATGAGGATGGACTTATGCGCCCAAAATTAAACCTTACGGAAGCGTCTCAATATAATACTAGATCATTGCGTGCAATTGATGCATTTTTGGCAAGGTTAGCAGGACAATCATGTCTAGAAAGACGACATCAAGGCCAAGACAACGAAAGAAGATTCAGAGGATTTACGAAATTAATCAAGCCTCATCAACTTGGATTGGTCCAAGGGACTGATGTTGCTGTTGGTTCTGTCCGAACATATGGTACTGCCACTGTTGCAATGATGCATGTACGAAGGTATAGAAGAAGTCGCACTGGTCTGGAAATCCGTGCAACTACACTACACCAAACTGCAGAGCCAGGATTTCCGTTCAGTTATAATAGTTCTTTCACTACGTATAGATTGAATTCAATAAAAACTAATTTTTATGATGTCGATGCTGGTGCTGGTATTGCAATGACTGGATTGAAAAATTTAGATCAGGATGACGTTTTCGCTGTCATGGTAAAAAAAGTCACAAATCAACTGTACTACATCGTCGGGTATGATCTTGTACCTAATTCAGAAAAAGGTGTGAATGGCGGATGGAGTACTGGACGTGATGTTAATATTGATTTGGATGGAAAAGTCGTGGCGATGGGTGCTGCTGTTGGAAACATGGGTGTAATTGGTCAAAATGATCTCATTGTGGCATATGTCGTTGAAATTGACCTTGAGACGGCTGACAAAGACGACGACATAAATACTGCACCTATTCCAGAAGTGAACTGTAACGGGCCGGTAAAGAAAACCGAAATCAAGGCAAGATTCATAATTGGGTATAATATCAATGGAGACACTACCATTGCGGACGGTGGGTGGAGCGATCCGGTTGATATTCCTTTTCCATCATCAACAGTATCTTCAAGAGATTCTATCGGCGATATTTCTGTATCTCTCTGGCATGTTCCACCGTCAAATATTTCATCTTTTGAAAGTTCGACAAATCTTTTGTTTTCACTTTCACATAAAACATCTTGTTGTTCAAAAGAGTGGACAAACACTGTCATGGTTGGAATGTCAGCACATCTACTTACACGTACAAGCTCAATACCAACTTCATTCAAAACTATTACTCCAAGGTCTAAAAAATACGAGGTCCGAAACGTCTCACCGGTGGAATCGCACTGACAAGAATGTTGTCGTCAACGTCTCCCGTGGCTACTTCCGCAATTTATCAAAGCAGGGAATTCGAAGATGGGGAGATGATACATTGGCTCGAAGTAGGTGATGGATTATTAACAAGGGAGGTAGTAGTTGATCCTGGAACATCCAAACAACTAGCCTTCACTTGGAGAATTGGTGGTCCCGAGTACAACATGCAACCAATGTTACGAAAAATATAATGTAAAAAATGTAAACAAGCCGTTCATTCGTGTTTTAAATATCGTAAAGTTGGAAAGTTGGAAAAGGTATTCGCAGCCACCAGACAACAGCGACAAGGAATGGTTGGGATCAAACCCAAGGTAAATTCCTTGTTCTGTACAGGATTTCATGCTCTTTTGGTTATTCAAAATTCATCCGCAGATAATTGCAAATGGGATTCCTCGCGTACTGCAATTATCGCTGAAGGTCTAAGAGTTTCTTTGTTCTGGGAATTATCACTTGAAAATAATGGAATTCCTGTATCAACTGAGTTGAAAATCGTGACGCAGAAGGTAAATGAAAAACTGAAAGAGATTGCTGGGGTGGTTGGACTAAGCAGTAATGGACAGATTGCACCAGGAACTATTTTGGTTATAGTTCACTCTTGTAACGAGATACTTGTTGCCTCCCTCGTTATAGTTGTTTACAGTTGGTGACCCAATCAGAAGTCGCCATATGGACCGATCCCAACAGGACCAAAAAGCGGCATCACCACAAAGGGCGATCGCGGTTCTACCCTGCCCGACACGGGCCCCTTTTCTAGGTGCACCAGCCAGGGGTTGAAATTGCAACCACTCGGCTGCCTCAGGGTCTCCCGAGCACTAAGCTACGACTCTAGTTGTTAATTCCGTGCACTCTTTCTCTCTTTTATTCAATATCAAATTACAGTGTTTTTCTTTCACTTCCTGCCGCTTGGTATATAACTGAGCGGCGGGCAGCTTATCGAGGAAACTTGAAAAACATATTTTTCCGCATTATCCTTTTTTCATCATATCAAAAAAAACCTACGACCTGAAGTCGTTATAACTCTAAAGAGTTCGGCTATTGGTATATCGTTAAAACGTCTATGGATAAAGTTAGGAAACGCCCAGAATTCGATTCGTTCTTTGAAAAGTTTGTGGTGAAGAAAAAATTAGGATCTGAATGGCTGGTGGCCATATCATTTAACAAAAAGTACCAACTTTAGTATTTAAAAGAGGTTGACAACAGTGGTGTCTGATAATGGAGATTTTAAAGGTCTGTAACTTCCATTTTCTTGGTGACATTATAGTTCCTGTTCTCTACAGTTCCTGTCCTCTACATTTTGAGTGATAGTTAAGTAAATAAAATTTATTTAATAAATGCACTCGATCCGTCTGCACATCTTCAAGAAAATCTCAATTCATTGCTCGATTATTAAGCGCGATATTTTAAGAAAGAAACAGGTCTCCTGTGAAATGTTATCATTTCACCAGTCTATTTCTGCTTCTTTCTGCTTCTTTCTTCTTCGCGGAAGTCATATTTTGAACAAAAAGAAAAACTTTTCTTCTAAAAGTGACAAAATTTTAGAATACTAGACTGTACTTCTCTACGTACAAGTAGGCGTTGTACCGGAGAATTTGTGGATCACAGTCACTAGTTGACAGTATGTACGATTGAGCTGAAGATATGCCTGGAAAAAACAAAGCATACGGATGTAATAACACACAGTTGTTAAACTTGTTTGCCCCCGAAATGTTTTGTAAGCTACAGAGGGAAAGTGGTTTAGGAAGGTGTAAAAGAGCATCTCTAGTTAGGCGTTGAGTTTGCATTGTTGAGTTTCGAACTCAACGCCTGGAACTAGTTAACAAAGTAGTTCTTAACGGATGTTTTAATTAAAATGAATACAGCAAGATGTTGAGATTGACGTTGAGTTTTCTGAAAAACTCAACATCAAACTCAACGTCAAAAATTAAAAGCAGAGGAAATTATAAGTGAAATTCACTATGAAATGAAATGACCAATGAGAAAAATCGGTAAAATTTTAAAAAACTATGATTCTATAGATATCGACAAAATCACCGAAAAAATGAGTGACACAAGTAAACAGAAAGCACAGTAAAGTACTGTAGGTCTGTAAGCTCCAACATTGTACTGCCAAGTAAAACAGTTACAGATAGAAAGTGTGTTAGTAAAAGAGTAACGAAAGGGGTAGTAACCCAAAGCATAACGGGGTCGGACGGGGTCTTCTTTTTTCACTTTCTTCTCCATGTCGAACTATGCGTGTTGTACCGTTTCACAATTGGAAAACAATCGAATTTGTAATCTCTGTCAATCTACTCCAACAAAAACTTGTGCGTGTATTCATCTTTACCTGGTTCCTGGTTCGTATGTTTCCGTGACGCAGTAACCAATATTACTAACCAAAATATAGTCTATTATTGTTTGGAAAAGGTTATATGGAGAGTCAAGACTTGTACCAGCCGGCTCGTCGCGTTGTGAGGTTTTTAAAAACGCAAGAAATGATACCGGAAAGGGAAAGTGACCATCCGAAACTATGTGGAAGGGAGGAGACAGAAATACATACAACAAACAGTAAACGTAAGAAATTATCAGCTAGTGAATTTATGAAGAAAGGACAAAAAATTCAGAAAAGCAATAAAAGGAAAAAGAAATAGAATAAGGATGGTATTGGAAAATGAGAGCAGGGAAAAAGCACCTATACAGATGAACAGGATAGAGACAATTGAAGTGTATAAAGCTCCAATACAATGGGAAAATGAAGCCCAGAATATTGATGTTGATAATGATGGAGAAAGTCAATATGTATTATAATTTCAAAAGGAGAAGTAACAGTTATAATTCCAATATTCTTGGCAGTAGCCGAAGAGTATTTGATAAAAACGGTGAGAGGGCGTAAAACAAGCAACGCGGGATGAAATGAAAAATGGCAAGGATGGACGGGGCAATGTCAATGAATGTATAGATGTAGATGTAACGAACCAACGAGAAGATGTGTGTACTGGGGATGAATATAATGTTGATAGAAATGATGCTATATAGAAGGGCGGACCTATAATTGAAAGATTTGTGGAATTAGGTGATGAAAGCAATGAATCAAAATCAATTAGTGAAAAGGAATCTGACCAATGTGACTGTAGAAATAATGAATGGGACGGAATCACAGATCCTTTGCACCGTCTAATAAGTTCACCAGGTTCGAAATGAAAAGTAAGAACGGGAAAAAGAAACATGGATGGAAACTATAACTATGTGAATAGCACAGGATCTGATTTAGATATTACTGAGAAAATGAAATATTCACCTTCACCTTTGAAATACATAGGTGATGGGACTGTATACATACGGGAAATTAATGAGGTAATTAGAGAAGAATATACCGTGATGAAGAGAAAGGATTAAACCGAAGTCGAACATGACAACCAAACAAATTACGTAGAAAATTTGGAAGAAGATGAAACTGGGAAGGAATGTGATATCACATATATTGCAACATCACGAAATGCTGAATACAAGAGCAATGAGAACAATGGGAAGCAAAAAATGAATATCGGACCGGGCTATCAGAAAGGATCGAATGAGAGGAAAAAAAGGTAGCTGAAGATAAAAGGAGTGGTCACCAATGGAGCAGTGAAGAGGTAATGATATTAGCTAAGGCTTGGATATCTCAAACCCAGAAACTAGTACAGACAGAGGATAATTTATGGAATGGAATAGAAAAATGTTGCACAGAGCAGTATGGACTAAGCCGCAGTAAAGAATCAATAAGAAGCAAGTGAAAAAATGTTAGCAAAGATTGTCAGCTATGGATTTTCTTTTAGCACATGGTACTACGCATGAATTGAAATGGCAATGAACAACAGAAAAGTCTGTATAAATTAACACATGCAGTATATCAGAGTCGTCGGAGGCAGGAGAAGGACAGAAATCAATGACTAGGAACAAAATTTAGTATATAGACACAGCGGAGTACTTTGCGACAATTCAGAAGTTTGGAGAAGTAGATAGTAATAGAGGGGTTAAGATTCACAGAAAAATATATATACATATCCCGTGAATTAATGAACTTAGGAGAACCGGCATCATGGGACACCACAACGGAACCTGCAGGGAATAATAGAAACGATATAAAAAGTTATCGCAATGGAAATGTACTGCACGAAAATAAAGAATAGGCTGATGGTAGAGAAAAAGAACGACCCAGATCATTACCTCTCCTCCAAAAAGTTGGATGGAACTATAGGTATGTATCTGACTTCAACTTACAAAGTGAAGTGAAGACATCTTCAAGTAGACATACAGGTATCAAGTCATTAAAACGGAAAGATCAGGAGACAAGTATGGAAAGTAGTAGAAATAAATCAATTGAACTTATCAAAAAGGGATGGATGAAACGAACCGAATCATGAAAGAAGTGAATAATGAACAAAGGCTAAGTGGAAGGATTGAACGACTATACATAAGTCTTCAGTTGCATGGTAAAGGAACTCATCAATATGATGAAATTGTTAAAAATAACTAACATATCAGAACAGTATAGTTATGATGAGGAGTAGATGTAAAATGAGTAAATAGTTATAAGAAATTTACTATAATATATATATGATAGTAATGTCATAACTAAATAATGTAAAAGAATTTTGTTTACAATGAGGATTGTTGCATAAGTAGTGGAATAGGGAATAGAACGATCTACGGGAACATGTATTGTAACGGTTGATGAAGGAAAATGTTATGGGAAAACGTGAAATGCTAACAATTGCATTGTTTTGAAGGACTTCAACTAGCTGTGACAACAACCAGGACTACTTTTGATAAATTAGAACAGAAAAAGAACAGTATTAAATATAACTTGTCATTTGTGAATTAAAAATGCAGAAGAATGCAACGAGTTGTATGTGAAATATAAAATTTTGAAACGATTCTTGACTGAATTACCGTATTGTATCAAGATGTACAACCATTAACCATTATGGATAAATAATGAGGATGACTTGATGACACTTTGTAAGTTGTGGTGTATACTACGGTATCCTTTAAATATGAACTAATTGTAGTAATGTGTGTAGAGATGAAACAGTTTATATAGACAAAAATCATCAAGTTTAAACATCAATATCATTGCTATTAGTAGGGAAGAAATACATAAATATATTGTATAATTATACCAGTGAAGTAAGTATATAACAATCTGTGTGAATCTACTTATATTTCAACTAAAAAAGAAGTTCTAACGTATATGTTTTTATGATAACTGCAAAAACAATAATCAAGTATAAACAACAACTACGTAAAAACAAGTGAGACTAACAGATAATCACAGTACCATTTCTGAATGGACAGGTTACGTCATCCTCAGTGCTCTTCTGACTTCGTGGCGAGTATGTCTAAAAGTTGGTCTACACAAAGAGGAAATGATTTATTCAAAAAGTATAGAATTAATAAGAAGATAATTGAAGTCAAGGAATCCAATAGTTGTGGTCTGGGTGTCTTCCTGCAACCAGATGTAAGAAAAGTTACATTAATTTTAGAATAAACTGGTGAAAAACTGAACAAATTGGCACGTGATGATCGTGAAAGAAAATATAAGAATGATGGTGATAGCGCAAATTATATGCTACAGTTAGTAGAGGACGAAGTTTACGTGGATGGAGCAGGCATGAATTCAAATGAATGTCGGTATGATAATCTCAGTTGTAATCCGAATTGCGAACCGGTGAAGAAAAAGTATATGGAAGAAGGGAAAGTAATATGAATAAGAGCATTCCTTTATTCTATACAAACGATAAGGAAAGGTACTGAATTAACGTTCGACTACAAGAGGAAGGTCAGTACAGATGAAACATTAACCATTTGTGAATATAAATCTACAAATTATAGAGGCATTATGGAAACTTATTTTGAGACATAATTATGATAACAATAAAGTATAACATAATGTATTTTACGTTCTATGTGTTTTGTACTTCATAATACGGGGCAAGTACATGTATGTAATAGTACAAATATTTGACTACGAAATGCTGATTGTTTATTTTTTCGATTATGATAATTATGGAAAGGTTGGTATGGAATGGTAAAACATATTGTGGTATAATATAAAGTAAAGTGTAGAGCTGCCAAGAAATGATACCATAAAACATTTTCCCGTATGGTTCCAATTACAATGGCATGACCATTATAACAATCGATAATATAATTGTTCTATATTGTGTGCGGATGAACAATTATGTTTATGATGATTTGTTCAGTAAGCATGATGCGCCACCACTGACATGTACGATATCGGGAACAATAGATATAATGCATAATAAGATGGACGTTTGAAAAGAAAAGATGGTTGTGTAATCTACATAAACAAACTAAACTGTCTACAGAAATGGTAACTAATTACCAAGTGTATGAAACGGTGGAAATATGTTCTACTATAGTTCGGTAATCTAGTATGACGGTGTTACTTTGAATATATCATAATGATTGAATATGATGTAATGAAAACGAGTTAAAGATGAGCTTACCTTTGTAATATCTAACAATGAAATTCTGAAAATTGGCCACATCTGGGAGTCGTACTGGCCCATTGATCATTCTTTTAGTATGAATGCAAAATGAATAATGAATTGATACCATAATCTTCTTGTCATAACATAAACAAGTGAAGAAGGTAAGTAGTAATAAGAAAATGATAGCCGAGAAAAAAATTAAATGCATAAAGGGAAATGAGCGAAGCAGTAATATCATTATCACATAAACACATATAATTTCTAGAACTGATTTTTTACAGCGTTATTTTTCAAGGGAGATTCAATAGTAATGATATGCTATATTACGGGAAAGGTGATAGTAAACAACTATAGTTGAGATATTATCGGGAGCTGTGATTGTTCATTTTCTGTCGGTGGTTACAGTAATGTGCAGAACTTTCACCATGTTGCAGCCATTGTTGTGAGAATCCTAGTTGTGGATTCGAAATGTTGTTCTCAACATTTCATTATTCAATCAAGAGAAGAGTGAACAAAATATGGCGACGATAAATGTGATTATGTGTGAAGTAAATTGATATCAATAGTCAGAAAATCTGGCGACGAAAAATTTGATTATGTGTAAAGTAAAATATTATTTTACAAATAATTATTTTTTATAATTTTCGCAGGATTGCACACCTGCAGTTGTTAAATATTTTATCCTAAAACATGGTTGCTTATGTTATCGATTTAGAAATCTTGGAATGTAGTCATTGCGCAATGGTACGTTTTCAATTTATATCGGCATCGCTGTTGTTGTTTATAAACATTGATATTATGTTCGCCTCTTTCTAATATACCGCAGATACCACCAAACACAGCTTTTAATAGCTACATAAAATTTATACGGCGATTCCTTCACCCAGATCATTGTCTACCATGAAACCACTATATTATCTTTAGTCAATGTTAATTGTTGATGTATTCTGTTGACATAAAAAGGGCCCCAGTTTATACGTGGGTCATCAAACTATCAATTCATTTTATAGTTCATCTCCTTATCCAGACGACTTATATTACTATAATCTTCCACTCATGAAGTAAGTCGTTACACAACTCAGCTATAGGTGAACCATGAAAAGAGAGTATACTCTCTTTTCATGGTTCACTTCATAATATATTTTCACAATAATTTATTGTATAATTTATGAATATTTTAACAATATTAATCCCATCTTAGTGTCGCAATGTTCAAGGATAATCTATTCATATAAACATATATTAATATTGCATTATACGTTTTCTTCCAATAGTTTGTACAGTTATTTATCATTCCATGTTTACGATCTTTAAATGTAAAATATTAATTGTGCTTTTACGTACCAATAGTTATATTCCCACTCAATAAAATGTTAATTATGATCAACAAAGTCTTTCCGCAGACGAAAGTGCTCAAAGTGGTCTGTGAATTGTAAATCCTATAAAAGATATCTCTCTGCCTCTTCGGAAATGCCATTGCAGGTTTTATTTTCCAATCGATGTATATTTCTCCTTCGTTCCTCAGTATATTGCATCATTTGTATTGTTTCTGTTTCCATGATACCACAAATATCTTCAGCAGTAATATTATCAAGGTTTCCATTATTAATCTGTTTCGCGAATGATATTATATTGTGTATTGTTACACACGTATTTGATATTCGTATTGTTTCGTGTCACTCCCATTTTCTACTTGCCCCTCTAAGTATTTCAAATATACTCTGCAATATTACAAACAACCTTTCTGTATCCTTCCTCACAGACTCTTGTTTAAATGAATATCTTTATTCCAGATTATTGTCAGTGTTCGCTATGAGTAGGGAAAATATTGGTCATCGTGGATATATTCTGTCTCCCAGAAAGTAAAGCACGTGGTGTACAGCACTACGTTTACCTACACCATACCCATAAGACGCTGACATCGAAAATTCCTCTGACGAAACACCCTTGAAAAGAGGGGATGTTGATATGACATTGAGATCATTGTTTATAGCAGAGCGTCCAGAAAACCACGACCAACAATACAAGTCGTGGTTGCACCACCCCTCATACTGAATAGTCGCCATCTTAGAAAATCAACCATTTTGATATTGACCTTTCCTAGTTCGAGGACAATTTTCAAGAGTGATGAATGCAGTCTATTGCTCCTAGGCAACTTAGAAAACCTTGTTCATTCTACTTGTCTACTATACAAATAAGTTCCTGTTCAGTGGGAAACCTATTGAAAAAACGTGATCCATAAACTTCCATGACATCCTGAAAAAATTGGCGGAAGTATATACACACAGACTTTTCTGACATGAATACACTTTCGTTAAGAATATAAATATAATTTCCAGAATTTAGAATTATGAAACAGAACAATATTTCATATCAGTAGATATGCACCTGTGACCCACACCGTTCCTACGCTGCTTCCAGAAATCATTGCGGTGTCTTAGCATGCCATCCTTAATTTAAAATATATTATTCTAGGTAATGAGAAACTCCTTCTAAATATAGCATCAGGAAACGAAGGATTTATATCCAAATATGATTTCATCCATGTTGAGGCTTGTCTTAATATGTTATTACTTCCAGGTATTCTTCCAAGTCTTTCTTCTTTCCGATATATGCCCGACACTGTACAGACTTCTACAACTGTTGATAATACGGCATACTGCTGCTGTTGTACCGTTAAGCATAAAATCCGTACGTACTCAATACTTGATTTTCTTTTCGCAATTATGTTGCGTATATTCTGATCATGGTTCTCTTGTATGCTAATGTTATTGATATAGCTACGTTACAATCTTCCACAAGTTATTATAATTGTCGTATGCTGTACAAAACACTTATCTAACAACAGTTCCCTATCTTCACCTATTCGTTTCTTGATGTCTTGATTTATTACATAATTCACAACATTAAAAAGTATCTATTGCAAAGCATCAGTCATTGACACACATTCTTCCTTCTCTTCGTTATAACACTTCGTGAACAAATGATTCATTAAGTCTTTCTCTAAAGATTTACGCACCATGCTGTCTATCATTATCTTTTTGTCACTGCTATCTAATGTTTTCGTAATATTTCTTACATGCTGCTTGTCATGCCGTCCTCCACTTCGGTTCTTATATCTTTCTTCTGCAGCGTAATTACCATTCTCTTCGTCAATAAAAATTTGAACTTTATTCTGGTTTGTAAGTACTTCCATTTCTCCATCAGATTTTCTCTCTTCCGTATATTCTGTAGTTCGTAACATCATATTATGAAGAATAATGACAGTATTTTTGGCATACTCGTTACAATCTTGACCTTTGATTAGTCCAAATATGCTTTTCAAAGACACGAAAAATGTTTTCACATTACCCCGTTACTTTGTTACGCTTTCTTCGAAGCACTTTTCTCTGCGATTTTCGTATTTTCTTTCCGCCTCTATGAATATGGGCCATGCAGAATAGTTTCCTTCGACACTAAAATACAGAAGATGTTGTGGTTTTGGTGACGGTTTTATAATGTAACCAGTGTTATGATCAAGGCGAACACGGCCTGAAAATACATTATTGAGTTCAGGGAAGCCACTGAGAGCATAATCATTTCCTGAACTTGTTACGTCGATATTTTCCCATGACCAACAGTACCATTCAAGGTCCAACCATACTTCCACAGATTTCGATTTATTATTTTTTTCATTAATTTCTTGTACGCTGCTTGATACTTTGCTTCCATAACATTTGATTTCTTCTCTAATTACACTTTCCAGGAATCCTATGCAGCCAGGGAAACCTCTTTCAAAAATGTTTCCTCTACTCGTGCTAGATCTTCTTCAGATGGTGTTATCCTCAGAAACATTGTCTCGTATTCGTTTTCCACAAAATACAGAAGCATTTTACTACTGCACGTACTCCCAGTTCATCCATTTTGATTGTTCCAAGACGTATAGATTCGTAATTACCATCACGCAAACATCGAAGTACAATTGTGATGATTACATCGGTGGTCATATTGTTTCCGTTCCTTGTATATGAACATGTTTCACACAGGGACGGTTTTCTTTTGCAACTGCCCCCTTGAAATTGATTCTATAATAATTTACATACATTTAGTTGTTCTCTGTATTGTTTATCGTTCCAATCATTTTGATTACATGTTATATCACTTTCCTTTTCAGAATTAGATTCCTATGCTGTTTCTCCCTTCCTTTTTTCTCTTTCTTTGCAAACTTCTTCTTCGTCTACTTCCAACTCCAAACTTTTTTTTATTTCTTGTAATATTTTTGCCTGCTCTTCGTTGATAAGGCTTTATATTTCATGAAGTTTTAACAAAACTTTTTATTAAATCTATTTGCCTTTCCAATTTGTTTCGACTTTTCGAAATATGACAATCCTTGTGACGAATTGAAGTTATACTTACCGAGTTTCCGTTTCTTCACTTTGGTCCTGCCATGTTGTTGAGTTTTTTGATATAGATTAATGTAGCTTGTTACATTTCCCTTTTGAGCTTTCGTTGCCCATAACATTTATAACATTTTTTACTGCGATGCACTATTTTCCAATTTATACTGTTCATGATAATGATCATTTTAATCCAATAATTGTTCAACAAGTTTTTACTTTCAATTTAGTTCCATCGAAGTGTATACTTCCAGATACATACATTTACATCTCACTGTAAAAACAATCATTGTCCATTCTGTAGTTTTAAACAACCTTACAAGTCATGTCTGTACAGCACTCATACTTTAATAATCATAATTGAACATATATCTTTCTCACTTCTGTACTCATACACCAACAATTTAGTTCCATATTGTCATGCTCATTTTTTTCAAAATTACCACAGTAATTATTTTTTCTGCCCGCGCCCCTACTGTCTCCCACCTGGTACAAATTTCAATTTGTCTTATTTGATTGTCTATAAGAATATTTAGTGTACAGTTTCCAAGTTTGCTTAACTGCATTTGACATGTTTTTATAATAATAAATATCATAAAAAACCATTTCTCACTACGTTCGTATACGAGTTTCATCTTATTGTATGTGGATTTGTTTACAATGGAAATTATTTAATTTCAAAACTCAACGCCTCCTAACTGAAGATCCTCTAATTTCTTCCAACTCAAAAAATTTTGAATAAAAATTTTGAACTTTGAACTTTCCGATATCTCGTCACGATTCTTCAGGATCCTGGACGACATTTTTAACATTTTTTTATTTTTAAAACATTTTTTTTGTGTTTTTTTCAAAAAAAGACACATGTTTTATATAATAACCCTATGACCGATTTCCTCCTACCGTACAGTTGCTATGGGGGAAAATTCCAAAATTTCATAGTTTTGTTCCACAACAAATCTATTTACCCTGCAGTTGCTATGGGGAAAAATCCAGAATTTCATAGGGTTGTTCGACAAAACATCTAAAAAAAGATTAAAAAAGTCGTCCGGCATACTAACAGTTGGATGAACAGCGAGTGAAGCATATGATTATGAAACACTTCAACCTCAACCAAGTTAAAATAAATTAAAAATATCACACATATCCTTACAAATAAGAAGAAGAAATAACTGTTTACAGACGAGACGTAAAACATATGAACAATGGCAACACAAAGCAACTAAGAGTGGTGAAACGGGCTTGCCAAGAATGTCTATGGAATATAGAAAGTTGAGTAAACAACTGAGCAAAATCCTGGCTCTCTGCATCGGTACTTCGTAAGAATTTCTGAACTTAAATTTAGAGACTGCGAGGTGTAACCAGCGAATATGTGAGATGAAGGACAAAATTGACTCAACGGTTTTCCGTCCTAAAAGTGATGATAAACCTAGAAAACATCAGCCATCATAATGAAATGGAAACTGATGAAAGGACGGATTTAGATTTTGATTGTGTCGTTCAAAAGAGACGCGGTATGGGGGACAGGGAAGAGTATATAAAATATTAGTTTGAGTCATAAGTGAAGACCAAACGAGTCAAGTCAAGGTGCTCAGACAAATCTCTTTATAGGAAAAGGAAGGCCTCTATTACGCGCAATAAAACTAAAAAATTCGGTAAAGTAACGAGTAGTAGTCAGATATTAATACGTGTACGCGAATTCATTCCACACACTATTTTTTTCGTGACTTATTCACAAAGGTACAATTTCGATAGGTTTAGTTGCGCTGTGACTTAGAGACGGACGTACAGTCCCGATTTTAGGGTCGCGGAAGTCGCGAGAAATGTATACCTATTGTCCAATAGGAAAGTTACACATTTTTTTCTCAAAAATTGAATATGTCGGATGGAAGAAATGTTTGTGTTATTTTGCAAGTTCCAACTTTGTAAATAATATAGAAGAAAAATCCTAGGCTAGATAGAGATGTCCAAATTTTCGAACAATTGGCATTCTCCAATTGAATAATTCGCTAACTACATGGTTATTGACGTTGTTAACAATTAACTCCTCTTTGTCCAATAAGTCTAAACCAAATATCATGGGAAAATTTACGTCTATAAAATCCATGGTAATAAAAATGAAACTATTATTTGGGGCAGGAATTTGGATTTTTCTGGGACCAATACTGGGAGCTATGAAATCACCAAATTTATATACGTTAGGATTGGGTGGAAGAAACTTTTCCGAATCCTGACATGGTAGCATATGCCTGGGCCTGATCTTTTCTTGTAATATATTGTTGTGCACCAATGTCTAAACAACATGCTTCGAAAATAGTTTCTGACGACGAGTATGAATCTTTCGATTATAGACCTAGTATTTAAATTATTTCAGACTCTTTCTTATTTTCATCCATCCTGACCATCCAATTAACGTTCAAAGTTGTCAAATCTTCCGTAGAATCAATAAAATCTGCCAATTAACTATTATTGTACTCAGTGTTTTTATGTGCTTCTGCTTGGGAAATTTGTTTCTGAGAAGTTGCATGTAGAGCATTTTTCAGGTACAGTAATTAGTGAATATGCCAAAGAATTAGGAAAATATCTTCCTCGTGGGGTTGTGAATCTGCTTAGTCCAAAACTGTCTCATGCAAAACTTGCTTGTAAATCTTTGTATCTTTTTTGGGATATTTATCAGCGTAGAATCGAATTATATTGGAAGTAACAAGAGTAGTTTTTTGAGGCTCTGTACAATCGGGTTTGAGATGATCTAGGCTATTACAATTCCAACATTTTTTAATAGGGTCTATGTCGTCGTAGTAGGTTTATTATTGTTGAATTTATTTGATTGTTGAGAGGGTTTTGGGCGTCCATACATAGGCTATCCAGGGGCAAACAGAGTCGTAATAGGCTTCGTAGGTTCTAGGTTCGAAGTAAATGAAGGTTTCGTACTTTCTGTGTTATTGGCTCAGTTTTTCCATTTATATTTGCTACATTTCCTCTCCTTGAGCTTGAATAGCGCCATGAAGTTTTGCAATTAATTCCGAGTAAGTAAAATCAGAATTAGTAGTAGTGAACAGAATTTCCCGAGCCCATTGGTGACCGGAAACTGCACGACGAAGTTAATCAACATTTCTGAAATGATTACGATATGGTTTAGGTGCACGATGTTCATTATTTGGAATGAATGAATGGACAATATTCAACACTTCGGTGAGTTTAGTATTATCAGTCATGAATCGCGCGAGACGATTATTTTGAAAAGTTCGATAATACATGAACTGTTTTGATGTAGGATTGAATTCTTCTTCAAGCATGGCAATAGATTCATTAAGTGTTTTGAAATTTTCCAAGTTTTCATGGTAGAATATTAGAGCGTCTTCTTTTAGAAGAAGATGGAGATATTGTAAAGAAACATTATCTGGAATTTTGAAGTCTCTAAGCGCATATATATATTGAGTTAGGAAATTTTTCACATTTTCGGTACCTTTGAACTTTTTGGTAGAGCCAGAATATATTTTAAAAAGCATTTTAATGCCGTTGTGTTGCTTGGGTTCCATCTAAATTTTATCGTAAGTAGTTGGTGCATGAAGATTATTGTAAGCGTTGGCGATAAGGTGTAAAGCAGTATTAATATTTGAATCTTTGCAGAAAGTATGGGCTGCCATGAGCATAATAGCTTTTGTCATATATTCCGGAACTGGAAGATTTTCCAGTTCTAAGAAGGACATTATACAACGATACATGAACTCATTTGAAGTAATCTCGGGATCAAACAACATGTACACACTTAAATGTTCAGATAGTACATCGATTAATCTTGTCCTGCTAAATTGGAATTGGAGTAGTTGGATAATGCATCAATAAGATTCTTCTGATTTTTATTTGAAATATTCTTGATTTTATCATAGCAGTTCATATTTGGGCGAAGGAAATGAGTAGAATTATCACTATTCGCTAACATAAAGGGGGCAGAGGACATAATTTTTTTTATTTATTAATTTTCAGTGCAGGTTCCAAATTTCTTTTGATGTTTATATCCAGATAAATGCGACTTGAAATTGTTAATGGAAAATGACTTGTCACAAAACTGGAAATAGGTTCTGAACGTACTATTGGTAGATAAGTGAAGAGAAATTGAATCAAACTGTTTTGGAGATGACAAATGTCTGTTGGATACCGTTGGAAATTTTGTACCGATTTTGCATACGTTGCAAGAGTAAGGAAATTTGTTATCGATGTTGATGCGAAATAGTTCGGGGTGATGTTTAATTGGGAAGAACTTGGTGCGACGTTGTTTTGAAATTTGATCAGCTGTGATTAATGTTGTTCTTTTAGTTGATTTATTATTTACACTTCGTGGTAAATGTTTCGAAAAAGCATTTCATTCAATTTGTGGGCCCGTTATAAGTAATGCGCTTAGCTAGTATCGATATTTGTAAAAAGTGGATGCTTTAGTAGTAATGCGTCAGATTTGTTACCTGTAGCCCATTTATGCTACTGTAGAAATTGATGAGTTCATTATATTTTTTGTCATGTACTACACTAAATTCATTACATGGCAAAAACATATAATGTAAATCATTTACTTATCGTGCGAGGTATAGTGAATCTGGCATGTAGTCATCCAGTCTTTACCTCTTCCCTAGCACCGCATCGTCAACGGTGCCATCCACCAATCCTACTTTCATCTTTTTGGGAAACAGAAACCGTTTTTGGAATACACACTATTTTTTGGAGAAAAAAGAAGCAATATTATATTTTAATAAAAAAATCTTTTTCTGTACCAAAAATTACTAGGTTTTGATATAGTATATCATTTCCATTATTGATCTTGTTTCCTCTTGGACACCAGCTCCGTCCTGTGGCCGCCCATGATTACCACTATTCCCACCACTTCAGGCTTTCGTGAACTTAGATCTACTGTGTCTTGTTGTTGTTGAGAAATGATATCGTTACCCATGTCCCGTCTCTGTTGGGAAAGAATTTTCTCTGCTACGATAATTAGTGATTCAGCAGATGCTCCTGCAGGACTGCCATGAGCATGTTCAAACGCAGAGGCCGCACAATCCAACAGAGTACTTACTGCATTTGCACTCTTCTCTAACATCGCTCTTCAGGAAAATTGTTCTCACAACAAAAATCCATAAATCAAATCAAAACAAATCCGAAGCTCTCATCCACTTCAAAGGTAATATGATGGCGAAACCAAAAGGTCTTCATCAATATAAAGTTCGTCCTCTGAAAACGCAAACTACACAACAGAGAACAAGCTTCGATCATTTTCTCATACATCACTTCATTATCATATTTCTTTTTATTTGCAGCCTCCTTCGCTTCTTCAGTTTCCTTAACCATGATAGTGTCATATGACCTGTCATTTTTTTTCTTTTCTTCATAATTTTTGTGTGACTTCGACACAGATCTTGTGAGAACGGCAATGGTGCGGGCAATTTCCTTTCGTCAAATCTGAGGTCTAGCGACGCGAAGTGCACGCGTAAGTATGCCTCTTGCCTCATCTCGCACGCAAAGAAAGTCATTCAAAGCCTAGTCTGTCAAATTCTACACAATATTCACACAAAACTACATGTTTGTCTGACCACTTCTCGCCGCTAACGTCAGCCGGAGCTCATGATGAACTTCAATGCGTCACTTTGTAATGAAACGAGACATCGACCGTCCAACCCCACTTTTCGATCCAAATGGCCTCTTCACTCCAATCACAGTTCTATATGCCGACTTTTAAAACCGTTCCGCATCGATTGTATTCGGACTGACGGACCCGCGTCCGAAAGGTTCATCTGCAAGTTCTAATAGTTCCAAGAAACGATACAGAAACACACCATCATCCGGACGCATCACCATCATCACTGTCATGATCTGGATGACTAGAGAGTAAATCTTTGCCCATATCTTAGTTGCAAATTTCTCACCATTTCGATTTTGGGCATCTTCGCCACGGTACTCTCCACCGAGCTCAACAGCGACCGGAAGTTTCAGAATGAGCTTGGCATCTTTCTTCGACAGTGGTATGCTCTCATCGACATATTTATGTCACGCTGGACAATTACCTCATCTGCATGGGATGAATCGGAAATTGGACAAATCTTCTCGTCGCGGTCAACAAACTTGGGAAAAATGTCCTCTGCCAGATTCCAGGCGAAATCAGTCGGCACCCTCTACGAAAACTTATACACATCAACATTGGCTGACTATGAAAAGTCCGAGTGGACACCGTTTCCAGTGTCAAACTTCATCTGTATAGCAGTAAGTCCCTTGAGCAACGCGCGTAACAATCTACCACCGAATTGCAAATCACACGCTCGGGTTGTTCAAAATCCAGCCCCAGAACATGCATGATCTTATCAACATACACGCCAATGCCTGAACCGCAATAGCGACACGACTGAGCTATCATAAGGATTAGCCGTACCATTTCATCTTCACCCATTGATACCAGTATCGATTTCTTCTCCTTTATATCTTCTTCCAACAACTGGTCTAATAGAGGATATCCACAGAAGATCCGTTCATTGCGGTAAACGCAACAGCGCAGGCTGTTCGTACCAAAGTTCCATATTATGTAATAGCGTTCGAGCATGCTACACCAGTCAGCTGCTTTGCAACCTTTTTCGTAGCGGAAATAGCGACAGAACGTGGCAATGCCACAAACATATTTTCCATTGAAACGGAAAAATGATCAACGACAGTGGCTCCGCGCCACCGTAGCTGCCGTAGGAATTCTTCTTTGGTGGCTCCTATAGTGAATCGAGCAAAGAGAAAACGCGTTGTAAAAGCTGTTGCATGTAACCGTCGAAAAACGACTAAGGAATTGGCATCGGGTCCATGTTATCCATACCCTGTATACGTGCTGCAGCACTGCTGATAAAACGCAAAGTCGACTCAGTCTTTCAAGGATCATTTGGATCAATACCAGGAAGTGTCAATTCTAACGCCTCTGGTAGGTACTGAAAACCGTCGGGACACAGCTACATATCTAACAAAGCAGGATTGAGGGCTGACAACAACCGTAGCGCTGCTGTGGTACGATGTGGCTAGAATTGGACTCCAGCCCTTCTGACACTTTATGAAGCAAGGGGGATGGTAGCGTTTGGTCGAATGATCAACAAGTCACGTGCAGATGTAGCCCACTGTTCTGACATGGATTGTGATTTTGAATAAAGTCCGCGATCGATAAGTGGAAGCAGTATTTATAGCATTTCGGTGATATTCTCATCAGTGAGACGATGTTCTGCCAGTGCGACACCGTTTATTTTCCAGTTACCAATGACATGATCCATGTTCCCGTATTGGTCGCTTGATGCTCATCAGTGACACGACAAAGAAAGGAAGCGGTCAGATTAGAGATGACAGATCTAAGGTTACGAGTACATCGTCAGATGTTGCTATAATGGAAGTTGTTGGAAACGATTTTGAAGAACTACTTCAGGAAGTGCATCGCAGCGGGAAATTTGGGCGACAACGAGAATGTGCAGAGACGGGCGGACACAGGGATAAAGGACAATTGGAGAAGAAAGATGATATGGGGGGGGGCATGATTTAGTTGTGAAAGGTGATGGTGGCAAAGGGAGTTTTGAGGAACATGCGGGGGTGGACACAAAAGAAAATAGTTGATAAAAACATAAAATTATAATTTTTTATCAAAAGGAAGAAACGTGTAACGAACGAATTTTTTAAAATAATTTGAAACGAGTCACAATTAAATTTGTGTTTCAAAAAAATATTTAGACAATTAATAAAAGGCGATTGCAACACTTTTCAATAATTCAATCGCCTTTTTTTGAAATTGTTTTACTACATTTTTTCTCACATTTTTTCAATTTTTTTTTAAGTGTGAGAAAAACATTTTTTCCTCACGGATTGTTGGGTTGAACTCTAGCCTTGCTGCCAGTGAATTAGTACAACTACAACAGCAGAAGCAACAGAAACGAAGTGCTTTTCATGGCCTGGTAGTATGGCTGTACTGGTGGTAAATAATGTGTCAACAAACCAACGAGAAACTGTTGGCGGGTTGATTCCACCCGATCCAGAGTTGCCTAACCTTCATCATTATGTGCAAGTAAGTAGTTCACTGGTCATCTTCCAGACGACCCCGAGCTTGAAGCGTCTTATTCCTATGGCCATCGACCATCCGATTCGGGAAATCATTTCACCTGCTGTGGAAAGAAGTTGTGCAATTGCCTTTTTGACAACGAAGGAATTGAGACTGAAGGATTTTGCCAACGAACCTGATATGACGAAAGTAAGGCAAGCTGCACTTTAAATGGTACAAAAACTTGCAGGGTCCGATTCGAGAAAGTTGTCGATTATCGAAAGAAATCAGTTCATGGCTACCGTTTTCGGAGGATTCGAAGAAATTACATCGTGAAGGAATTGTGGCATTGATGAAGGTTGGATCCTTGTTAAATAAAACGACGTATGATGAATTACTGGCGAGAATGATTGATAATGGACGTAATTTACAGGCACTTGATTTTGCGTTATATTTGGTGCGTCGTGCAGTTATTGATGAACCATTGGCTACGGCTGCTGAGTTGTATTCTACATTGTGAATGATTACGAAGGTTGGACGCAGAACAAATCCATCTATGGTTCAATTAGGTTCAGAGAGATTGATGAAGTTGGTTGAAAATAGTCGTGATGTTGTACATAAACCAATGGCCGCATGATCTCCGGCGGCCAGCAGTTCTGGTAGTAGTGGTGCTGCAGGGTTACATGACAGTTTAAAGGAAATCATGGAGTGAAGGGATTAAGAGATGCATCGGAACCTTTCAATCCTGCTGGAGTTAGAGAATTAATTGCTGCAATTATGTTGGAACTTATGTCGAATTTTGGGATCGAATTGTTCGGTTTGTCCTGTTTCTGATCATGAGGTAGTTGATTTCTTGAACCAGATTTGAACAACTATCCTCGGAAGTGAAGCTTCACGTGAACACTTTTTCAAAATTACGGTTGAGTTGGTTTGTTCAGTGACTAGACGTGTACTTCAGTTACGCCGAGGTGTGCCTTCTGTGGCTAATGATTTAGTGGAAGCACTTTACATAGTTGTAGAAGCTACGGTTCGTTCAATTGGATCATTATGTAGACTTGACTGTATTGGTAAAAATAGCAATAATAATAATAATAATAATAATAATAATAATAATAATAATAATAATAATAATAATAATAATAATAATAATAATA